>JAMXBD010003789.1:0-102272 GCA_024138025.1 Combretum micranthum
TAAAGTTATGGAAAAGGTAAAAGTAAGGATTATAGGTTATGGAGTGTGTAAGAATAGGTGTAAGAAAAAGTAGAGATAAAAGAATAGTGTAGAATAGTAAGAATAGTGTAATGTAAGATAGATATGACTAATAAAGTACCGGTAATAAGAAAATATGCGTTATAAATGCGATATCTGTTATTTTTAGCTACCGAAAAATTACGAAATTGATATTTTGAAAACCTTATATTTTTACGAGTCTAACGGTGTATTCGGAATATTTTTACTATTCCGGGCTTCTGGACACGTTTTTCGAGAACTGTGTCTGATCGGGTTAGAAGGACACCCGAAATTCGAAAAAGTGATATTTTTATAAAACCTATGGTTATTACGAACTATTCTAGCTAATTATCCCAACTTTGTTTTACTATCCCAACTTCGTTTTTCTAGGGTCAAGGAAAACAACAATGCTGGATTTAATCGGTTATGGTAAACTAGGGTTTTGTTGATTTTTAGGGTTCCGTTTGACTTCCGGTTTAGGGTTTTATGCTAAACCGATTCCAAAATTTGGGGGTCTACAATATCCTTGTCACTAAATCAATATTTTGCTATCACACGCATAGGAATTATTTTTTTCCAACTTCTTTTCCAACTCATCAAGAATTTTCCTAAATGACAATAAAGATGATTTTTTTGAAAGCAGTTAATAAGAAAAATAAACATTTTAATTTAGTATGATAAGTTACATAAATTTTATTAACACTTAGTAATAATAATTGTTTGATAAGTAAAATTTTCCCAAAAAACTTACTTGTAGGATTTTTACCAACTCCATAATAAAAAGTAATAACTAGACTAGGTTTTATAAGTTAAGATGAAATCAAATCACTAAATTATAACTTAGAAAAATAGAGGTTGCCAAGTTTCTAATGATAAACCATTTTCAATGAAATAAAAAGAATACAAACATATTAAGTTACAAAGAACAATAGATATTATAAAAAACATAAGAAAATAGTGAAGCTTGATTTTCTTCCAAGTAAAATTGGTAAAGACATAAAAGACCAAGTTTTAGAAATAAAATTTATCTTTAACAAGTTAGGAAGTGAAAATATAAGAAGAAGAGACTTAATTATCAAAACCATTTTTAAAGGAAAAATATAAACAACTCAAATTATTATAGGTTATCAATAACTTAATAACAATTTTGAAAATTTCATTCCTTATCACTAAAGGTAAATTCTATAGAAAATCAAAGTTAAGAAAAATTGACTTATGTTAGGAAAGAAATTGGAAAACAAAATGAGAATATGCTTATTTATAATAGCCGAAGAGATTATAAAAGTTCTTTCAAAACATTTAGAAAATAAATTGTTAAAGTTCAAGTTTTCAACACCAATGAAACAAAATTGTTTTTACGAAAAATAATCATGGAAACTGTCATGCCCCAAAGGGTACCCAAAACGTGATAGTCCACCACACGCAATATTTAAACTTAAGTATGACATCCTTAGTCATCCCATAAGTTTACATATCATGTGTAAGGTGTACTTGCATATTTTTAGGATCACACTTTGAATCGAATAGTCCTAAGAAGGCATACAATAGCATTAAGAATAGAAATCACGACAAGATAAACAAGTTAAGTGATGTGCTGTGATAAGTATTGAATTTTAAAGCATATTTCTAGCAAGCGCACTAGGTCTTCTATTGTAATATAGCATGAATAAAGTGTCGATCCCACAAGGATTTACTAACTACTAGACAATTATCAACTAATACTAATATCTAGGCAATTGATTTCTTAAATGATTAAGTTAAACTAACTTATCTAACTAATTATCTATATGAAATGCAATGAGCTTTTAAAGAGAGGGATATGATGAAAGTGTGGGAAGGAGTAGAATCCACTTTAAACTATTGCTAATCAACTTGAACTCATGTTATAATGATAATTAGATTCATGAATATTCATAAGAAATTATCAAGATTTAAAAACAAAGTTTGAAAACCTTTTAAACCACAAAACAATTCAATAACTTCCGTTAAATAAATCATTAGTGGAATCAAAATTACAATTATAAATCTCCCGATTCTATAATTGACTAATACTTTATATTAAAATCTCCTAATTCCTTAGTGAGAAATCAACATAAAACATTGCATTAATATTCATGGATAATTTCTAAACTAGATTAAACTACGCCGCTTCCGCAATTGCAATTTAATCTAATTTATGAATTCACTAATTTCCCTTCCGAGTTATTAGAATTCTTATACACCAAAACATGAATAATCAGAATTCAATATGAATATTTCATGATTCTAAATATCTATAACATAGATTCAAAAATCATCTTAGCATGTTTAAAGTTTCATCAACTTCCCACAAAAAGAATTTAGCTACTCATGGATGATGATTCAACAATCAAATAAGAAATTGCAAATGATTTCATTATGATCAGAATATTCAAGTATATGAATTGCATAAAAAGAATAAGATTAGAAATCACCAATTCAAAATACTAAAGCTTCACTTGCAAATCTTGTATAACTTCAAATCTCTTCAAAATCTCTTATGAAATGCCTATTCTAAATATTCTAAAGCTACTTTAGTACTAGATATTTGGTTGCTTGGATGATTCTGAGAATGAGGGGAAGACCCCCTATTTATAGGAAAAATTTCGTAAAAAACATTTAATGAGCTTTGCTGTTTCTCAATGTACGCCGGCCGTTATGGATCCTACGCCGGCGGCTTACAGGCGGCGTATCTTCAAATTGTCCCTTGCGCAGGCAGTGCACTGGCAGCCTTCAATATCTGTTACAACGTAGGCCGCTTCAACCGGCGGCTTTGAACGTAGATCTAGCCGGCGTATGTAGTCAGAAATGAAGCGTTGGGCAGATTTATAACGAACGCCGTCCAAGGCCGGCGGCTTTGACACCGGCGTAGGCATTCCAACAGATGTGTTGCTTCATTTTCCTTCAAGTGTTGGATCTTCATGTCTCTTCAATTCTTCCATGTACACTGCCTCAAGGCCGGCGGCTTTCATGCCGGCTTAAATGAAACTCTTCAAAGCTGGTGATTTCAGTTCTGGGCTGCCGGCCTTCATTTACGCTGGCTTCTTCATCTTCTACGCCGGCAGCTTTGAGGCGGCTTTGAATGTTGTTTACTTGTGGGCAAAGCTGGCTGTGCTGCAACGGCCTTGGATTTTACGCCGTCTGAAAGCCGGCGGCTTTCAATGCTGAATTGCCGGCCTTGACTTCAATTTTTCCTCTTTTCAATTCAAATTCACTTGTTTTGATTTCTTTATCCAAATTAGTCCTGAAACATAAAATTTAATCAAAACAAATATCCATTCTAGCTCAATTGATATCAAGATTTGTACAAAATATGATCTTATCAATTCCCCCACACTTGAACTTTTGCTTGTCCTCAAGCAAAATGAAGAATAATATGAAATTCTTTTCAGATAGTACAATTTTCCTGTTTAAATCTCAACTTCTTTAACTTGATTCTCTTGTATCTACAGCTCTAACCATACCAATTCCTTGCAATTAGAGTACTATAATCAAAATTTAGGAGTTAATCCAAACAAAACAAGTTTTAATCTCAACTTTTAACAAAAGAACTTTCAATTCAAAAGCAAATACTTAATCCACTAAGGAAAAATACTCATTTAAACTTCATTGGATTTCTATCTTATATATATTCTAAGTAACACAAAATGAAAGCATGTGGTATCTACTTTTTCCTTAGAATTTCTCCTTCTTTATTATAAGTCTCCTTCCTTTGCATATTTTGCATTCATTTTTCTTTTTCTTTCTCAAGCATTTATTTTCTTTTTGGGAGGTTTTTGCCTCCATCTTTTTGTTTTTCAAAGCTCATGAATTGAACTTTTGCCATTCTTCCCTTCTCGTTATAGTGAGTTCATTGAGTCGGCACATCCCAGGCTCATCACCTAAGTGACCAGGTTTCAAAATACCCCTAAGAACTCTTCCTCACTTTAACATTCAAGTTCAGATACTCATAACTCAATATTTCAAGTCAGAGGAGTAGTGGCTATGCTTGCTTCTTTCTTTTTGAATGCAATACAATATCAAAGACTTATTTTTATAAAGGATCACTAAGTTTAAAAGTTTCTTCTACCTCTTTCACCAAGTGTTAAAATTCAAAGAATATATACAAATTAAAATTTCCAAGAAGTAGACCTGTTTATTTTTCAACAAAAGGACTCGACCAGCTCTTAAATTTCCAATTCCAAAGTTAAAAATAAAGTAAACTTGTTCCTTAAGGATTTCACAACTTAATTTTAACTTAGTAAACCAATCACAATAGCAGGTGAGTAAGACACTTTCACAAGTCAATTTCATTGATTTTCATTCTTTGCTTTGTACTATCTCCATTTTCAAGAATTTTGAAAAAATTTTGGCAGAATTTCCTCATGATTTGCTTTCAAACCAAAAATACAAGGTGAAGATTTTTCAATATAAACAACAGCAAACAGATCATATTCAACACTTCAGCACTTCATGTAATTCTATTCCTTCCCCCACACTTCAATTAAACAGTGACCTCACTGTTTTTCAGCAAATAAAACAGAGGAAAGAAATAAGAAATGAATTGGATACTTCCCTGAAGTCAGTTGATTCATAATCATCAAAATTTGGCATCGCAAGAGATTTGCTTTGCTCGATTCCTGTAATCACTACAAAGAAAAACAAAAACAAAAACAAAAACAAAAACAAAATAAAAGCAGAATAAAAGCAGAAAAATAAGAAATGAGTTCACCCACAGGAACTTGGGTACTCAATAAATATACAGGCCAATAATATAGATATAAAAGCAAATAAGAGCTAGCAGGGTCTCTAGCTCTCTGGCCCGGGCTCTGTCTGCTGCTGCCCTCCGGTGTGTGTCTCGCAGTGTCTCCGGGGCTGACCATCTGTGTATGCTCTGAACTGAGCCTATCTGAGTGATGAGACTCAGATGAAGTCTGATAGGTCATGCCAGCCCCGTCTCTGGGCTAATGCAGCAGATGGCCGTCTTCAGCGCATCAAAGATAGTCTTTCTGAATTTCTTGTTCTTCTTTCTCTCCCTTTCTTGACTATCTCTGAGCTCCTGACTCTGACGCTTCAGCTCTTCAACATCCAGCCTAAGCTGGTCCATACCGTATGCTGATGAAGCGTCTGTAGGAGGAGGTGGAGCAGATGTAGATGGCATCTCAAATGGAACGTCTCCAGGAAAAATATCCTGAACTCAACCTCCTCCATACCGGTGGCTGTGCTGGCCTGGGGTTTTTCAGCAATCCCCAGCCTCTAAATGGTGCAGATGTGATCTCTTGCATTCATACACCTCATCATCCTGTGGAGGCTCAAAAAGATTCATCCCCTTCAATAGCCGAGTGATGTAGCCTCCACAACCCACACCTCGGGTCCTCGTATCCTCAGCCTGCCGGTATATAAAATTTGCTACCTCCACCCCGAGATCAATCCTGTAACCTCTAATAAGGCTAAACAGGTAGAACATATCAAATGTAGTCACCTTGCTGTGACTTGTCTTTTTGTTACTCAGGGTGTGTGCAATAATGTGATGGAGGAGCTTGTGCTCAATGGCACTGAATGACGTGGCCAGCGATTTTGATGGGACAAAGTGCTCATTTGATCCAGGACCAATTAGGTGGGCCCAGTAAGCCTCCTGTGTCATATCCTCTGGCCAACTGTTTGGCAAAGTCCGTTCTCTTCTTCACTGTCATACAGTCCCATAATGTGGCCTATCTGCTTCAATTTTACTTCCCGTATCTGTCCATAGGCCTGGAACTGGAAGGTGGACTCCTCACGGTCTGGAATATTTTTGACCGTGGACAAGAATTCTATCGTCAGATTCTTGTATGCAGGCTCCTGAAGGTCAAATAATCTCAGCCACGCTGGATCTTGAATAATCCCTCGAATTTTGTCTACCATATCATACTGATCCAGCAAGCACCAGTCTAAATACTGGATGTTGATAAAGTCGTTCTTGACCAGCCTTCTCTTTCTATCCTTCGCATATTGCTGACTGGACAGCAGATTTCGGGTCTCTGAACCCGATGTAGAAGCATCACCCGTTCTTGGTCGTTTTTGTTTTGGGGCCATTCCTGCAAATAATTTGAATTCAATTAGTATTAAGGAATGCAAAATTTCAATTAATTACTAATTTATGCCTATAACATGAGCTAAAACAGTTTTAAAACTAATAGGCATATAATTGGAGAAGCTATTGATCATGAACTTGTATGTACACTTGCAAAATAAAATCAAAGCTGGCAGCTTACGCTTGCCAGCTTAGAATTGAACGTTGGAATTTTCAAATTTTCAAACTGATATTTGTTCAAAAATTTTTCTTTAAAGTTCCAAAACATTTTTATACAGATTGTGTATCAAAATTGAGTACAAATTCAATTCCAAGTTCAATTCTAACAAATTTTAACAAATGCAAGTATTGGAGCTACTAATCTAACATAAAACAATCTAATCAGTAGTATAACTTCAATGCACAACCCCAATTTCGAAATTTCAAACATCCTCCATCTCAAGAACCCTAATTCTCCAATCTAGCATGTATGATACATCACAGCTTGTAATAACAATATAATGAACAAAATGTAACTTTAACAACATATCCAAGTAATTCAAGAACTCAAATTTATCAGGAATCGATGTCATAATCATAGTAAATGCTCAATACCCATATCGACAGATTCATGTAATGAATGGAATAACGATGGATCAAAGCATGATAAATGTAAAGGAATTGTTGAGAACTTACTTGGAATATGGATTAAACGCCGTGAGATGATGACCAAGAGATAGAAATTGTGATTGAGAGTGATTGAGAGAATGTGAGAATGAGTGAATGAAAGAAAGAGAGAGAGTTCGTACCTTTTTAAGCTTCTGCATAATGTACGCCGGCATTTCTGCAATGTACGCCGGCGGCTTTCAGCCAGTGTAAGTGAAAAAATTACATACCGAGAGGTCAAAGCTGGCCGCTTATCGATTTACGCTGCCGGCCTAAATGGATACGCCGGCAAAAGCTGGCGGCTTTGAATCCAGATGCCGGCCTTCATCGGGAAATTTCAGAATTCAAGAAATCTGCAATATACGCCGGCCTTAAGCCGGCGGCCTTCACCTTCCCTTGCCAGCGTAAATCTTGTACTCCAACGCCGGCATAGCGGCGGCCTAGACCTTCCCCTAGCCGGCCTAAATCTTGTGTTTCATACGCTGGCACAAAGCCGGCGGCCTTCAACTCTCCACTGCCGGCCTCTTTTGCGGTGCTCACCTACTCCTTTACGCCGGCAGTAAGCCGGCGGCTTTGGGCCGGCCTTCCTTGTTTTCTCAGAGCTTGCTCAAGGCTGGCAGCTCTGAGCCGGCCTTCAACCTTTTGAAATTTTTTTTTTTTTTACTAGATATCCTGCCACACTAATAGCTAAGTTAGTAAAAACAAACAAATAAAAATTACTCTAAAATTAGACATGGGTTGCCTCCCAAGAAGCGCTTAGTTTAAAGTCGCTTAGCCCGACTTTCCTGACCTGATCATGGTTCTTTAAGATTGATGACAGTAGTAGTACTGTCAAGATTTTCCCCTCAAAATAATGCTTGAGCAGTTGTCCATTCACTTTAAAAGTTCGATCATCCTCAGTTTTTAATTCAACCGCTCCATATGGAAAAACTTTTGCTATCTCAAACGGTCCCGACCATCTTGACCGTAATTTTCCAGGAAACAACTTCAAACGAGAATTGTAAAGTAAAACTTTTTGTCCAGGAAAGAATTCTCGTTTGATGATGTTCCTATCATGCCATTTCTTTGCTCGTTCCTTATAGATACGAGCGCTTTCAAATGCCTCATTTCTCCATTCTTCCAGTTGATTCAATTGGAGCAATCTCTTTTTACCTGCAGCTTTTTCATCAAAGTTAAGGAATTTTATAGCCCAAAATGCCTTGTGCTCAAGTTCTACAGGAAGATGACATGATTTACCAAAAACAAGCATGTATGGGGACATTCCAATAGGGGTTTTAAAAGCAGTTCTGTAAGCCCATAATGCATCATCTAATTTTGAAGACCAATCTTTTCTTGATGCATTAACTGTTTTTTCCAAAATTCTTTTTATCTCCCTATTAGAAACTTCAACTTGCCCACTTGTTTGTGGATGATAGGGGGTAGTCACTTTATGTGTAACACCGTATTTTGCCAAAAGTTTTTCAAATTGCCTGTTACAAAAATGAGACCCCCCATCACTAATTATAGCTCTGGGCACACCAAATCTGGTAAAAATATTCTTTTTCAAAAATTTCAAAACTACTCGGGCATCATTTGTTTGTAAAGCTACAGCCTCCACCCATTTTGAAACATAATCAACTGCCACAAGTATGTATTTATTTGAAAAAGATGAGGGAAAAGGACCCATAAAGTCAATCCCCCAAACATCGAAAAGCTCAATTACCAGAATATTGTTTTGTGGTAATTCATGTCGTTTAGAAATGTTACCTGTCCTTTGACATTGAGCACATGACATAATGAAATTCCTGCAGTCACGAAACAAGTTAGGCCAATAAAATCCAGATGACAATACTTTTGCTGCAGTCCTTTGAACACCAAAGTGTCCTCCTGCTTCCCTTGAATGACAGTGTTCTAAAATGCTAAGCTGATCAGATTCAGGCACACATCTTCTAATTATTTGGTCAGCACATTTTTTAAACAGATATGGTTCATCCCAAAAATAGTATTTTACATCATGCAAAAACTTTTTCTTTTGAGGATATGATAAACCATATGGGATAATCTTACTAACCAAATAATTCACAATATCAGCATACCATGGCAAATCAAGAATCTCTACTGCATGCAACTGTTCATCAGGGAACTTCTCATTGATAGGAATGTCGAGACTATCAGATTCAAGTCTAGACAAATGGTCAGCAATAACATTTTCAGTTCCCTTTTTATCTTTAATTTCAAGATCAAATTCTTGCAGTAGTAAAACCCATCTAATCAACCTAGGTTTTGCATCAGCTTTAGCAAACAAATACTTGAGAGCTGCATGGTCAGTGTATACTACAACTTTAGAACCTATCAAATAAGGCCTAAATTTATCACATGCAAAGATAACAGCTAAAAGTTCTTTCTCAGTAGTAGCATAATTTCTCTGGGCCTCATTCAGTGTTCTACTTGCATAGTATATAACATGAAAGATCTTACCTCGTCTCTGACCAAGTACCGCTCCAACTGCAAAGTCGCTGGCATCACACATGAGTTCGAAAGGAAGCTCCCAGTCTGGCGCAATGATCACTGGTGTGGAAATGAGCTTTTCCTTTAATAAATTGAATGCCTGCATACATTTCTCATCAAAATTGAACACCGCATCTTTTTCCAGAAGATTGCAAAGAGGTCTCGAAATTTTGGAGAAGTCCTTGATGAATCGTCTGTAGAAGCCAGCATGTCCAAGAAAACTTCTGACTCCTTTAACAGTCGTGGGTGGTGGTAACTTCTCAATAATCTCCACTTTGGCTTTATCCACTTCAATTCCTCTCGCAGAAATTTTGTGACCCAACACTATCCCTTCTCTAACCATGAAGTGGCATTTTTCCCAATTCAGGATCAGATTGGTATCTTTGCATCTTTGTAGAACCGAGGCTAAATTCTCAAGACATAGATCGAATGACTTTCCAAAGACTGAAAAATCATCCATGAAGATCTCGATAAAATTCTCAAGCATATCTGAGAATATAGCCATCATACACCTCTGAAATGTAGCAGGTGCATTGCAAAGTCCAAAAGGCATTCTCCTAAAGCAAATGTGCCATAAGGACAAGTGAATGTTGTTTTCTCTTGATCATCGGGTGCAATAGAGATCTGATTGTATCCAGAATATCCATCAAGAAAACAGTAATAATCATGCCTGCAAGTTTCTCCAACATCTGATCAATGAAGGGAAGTGGAAAGTGATCCTTTCGAGTGGCATCGTTCAACTTTCTGTAATCAATACAAACTCTCCACCCAGTCACAGTACGAGTAGGAATTAATTCATTTTGCTCATTCTTCACTACAGTCATACCACCTTTCTTTGGCACTACTTGAACCGGACTAACCCATTTACTATCAGAGATAGGATAGATGATACCTGCGTCAAGCAGCTTCAAAACTTCTTTCTTGACACTTCTTTAAGTGTCGGGTTGAGTCTCCTTTGTGGTTGAACTGTAGGTTTACACTCGGCTTCCATAAGAATTTTGTGAGTGCAAATAGTAGGGCTAATACCCTTGATATCAGCAATGGTCCATCCGATTGCTTCCTTGTGCTTTTTCAACACATCAATCAACTGTTGTTCTTGTGTATCTGTCAATGCAGATGAAATGATAATTGGCAAAGTATCGCCAATTCCAAGAAAAGCATACTTCAGATGGTCAGGAAGTGGTTTCAGTTCCAAGGTTGGTGGCTGCATAAAGATGGAACTTTTTGCTCATTTGTACCCAAAGATTCATAATATCTGGTTTTGATCATTGGTACACTTCCATTGTCTCTTCTCTTCATCATCACTCCAATTGTCCACGTCTCTTAAGACAGACTCCATAGTCTCCACACCAGTTTGTTCCTCAAGTGACTCAGAAACCAGCTCATCTATGGTATTGATAGTGTAACAGGCATTGGCATCATCAAATTTCTTCATTGCCTCATAGACATTGAAAGTAACCTGTTCGTCCATCACTCGTAATGTAAGTTGCCCTTGTTCCACATCAATCAGTGCTTTTCCTGTTGCAAGGAACGGTCTGCCCAAGATCATGGGAACTTCCCTATCTTCATCCATGTCAAGCACTACAAAATCCACAGGAAAAAAGAATTTGTCAACTTTTACTAGGACATTTCTACAATACCCCTAGGGTATTTTACACTTCTATCAGCAAGTTGTAAAGTTACATGTGTATCTTTGCAATCTCCTAATCCTAGTTTTTGAAATATAGATGAAGGCATCAAGTTAATACTTGCACCAGAATCAATTAAAACTTTATCAAAATAGCAATCACCAATGGTGCAAGGAACAGTAAAACTTCCCTGATCTCGGAGCTTAGTGGGCAGACTGGTTGTTTGTTTCTGAAGGATCATGGAACATTCCCAGTGAGTATCACATTTCCATCAATCTTCCTCTTGTTAGACAGCAATTCCTTGATGAATTTGGCATAGGAGGCATTCCTTGAATTACTTCTAAGAATGGAATGTTGATGTGCAGCTTTTTGAAAACATCCAGGAATTTTGAAAATTGCTCATCAAGCTTTTGTTGCTTTAATCTTCCTGGAAAAGGAACGGGAGGAACATATGATTTCACCTCAGGTGGTTTTTGAATAGTTTCCTCCATCTTTCGTTTCCCTTTGTTGTTTTGTGGGGAATTTCCTCTTCATCTTTAGTAGTTTCCTCAACTGGAGCAATCTCCTTTCCACTTCTCAATGTGATTGCATTTACAGTCTTGGGATTCTCCTCCGTGTTGCTTGGTAAAGACCCGGATGGTCTATTACTCACTTGCTGTGCAAGTTGATGGAGTTTCCCTTGCAAATCTTGAATGATTGCATTCTGATTGTTGAGTGAATTTGTTGTGGTAACAATGAAATCCCTCAGTAATGCATCAGTGGATGTTTGAATTTGCTGTTGAGGTGGAGCATTTCTCACATATCCTTGTCCTTGAAAACCAGGTGGTGGCTTTAGAACATTGGCATCATTCCGATATGAAAGATTTGGATGATTTCGCATATTCGGATGATATGTGTTTCCAAAATTGCCTTTTTGGAAATTTCCCACATAATTGAGCTGCTCGTCATTTGAAGATGATCCATGTGGACACTCAAAAGAGGAGTGTGGTCCTGAGCAAATCTCACAACAAAACACTTGTTGTTTTTGATTGGAAGTATTTGTAGTTGTGAGTTTACTTACTTGAGTGATGAGAGTAGCCATTTGAGCTTTGAGTTGTGAGATATCTTCTTTATCTTCCAATGATGCTACTTTAGACCTTGTTCTTTCACAACTCCAATTATGAGCAGCAGAAGCTAATTCTTCAATAATCTCACTAGCTTCCTCATATGTCTTCCCCATCAGTGATCCGCCCGATGTAGCATCTACTAATGACCTTAAAGCTTCATCAAGACTGAGGTAGAAATTCTCAATTAGTAGATTATCGGGTAAACCATGGTGTGGACACTTTCTGACCGCCTCTTTGAATCTTTCCCAAGCATCATATAATGATTCTCCAGGGAATTTGGTGAAGTTGGAAATTTCATTTCTTAATCTGGCGGTTCTTGCTGGAGGGAAAAATCTTTTCAAAAACTTCTTTGTCAGATCAGCCCATGTGGTGATTGAATCTGGAGGTTGGGAGTTGTACCATGCCAAAGCTTTATCCCTAAGAGAGAAAGGGAAAAGCTGAAGTCGGATGACTTCGTTTCTTACACCATTGAGTTTGACAGTGTTGGTGTATTGAAGAAATTTAGCAATGTGTTCATCTGGCGTCTCATTTGGATATCCTCCAAATTGATGTGATTCAACCATTTGAATTAGGGACGGTTTAAGCTCAAAATTGTTTGCCTCCACAGTGGGCATTCGTATGGCGGGATCTTGAATTGTAGGCACCGTATAGTCTCGAATTGCCCTTGGAGCAGCTGGTTGCAATTGGTTGTTGTTATCTTGATTTTCGGCCATTGCTCCTCTTCTTTGGTTCCTTCTTCTCTGTTGTCGCAGGGTTCTTTCGATTTCTGGATCTAAAGGTAGAATTTCAGCACTTCTACTTCTTCGCATATAACCTGCAAAGAGAAAAGGAAAATTTCAAACTAAATTTAAACCTAAACTACTAGCAAAGCTGAAGTTAGTCTAATATTAATAAATCCCCGGCAACGGCGCCAGAAAACTTGATGTGCTGTGATAAGTATTGAATTTTAAAGCATATTTCTAGCAAGCGCACTAGGTCTTCTATTGTAATATAGCATGAATAAAGTGTCGATCCCACAAGGATTTACTAACTACTAGACAATTATCAACTAATACTAATATCTAGGCAATTGATTCTTTATGATTAAGTTAAACTAACTTATCTAACTAATTATCTATATGAAATGCAATGAGCTTTTAAAGAGAGGGATATGATGAAAAGTGTGGGAAGGAGTAGAATCCACTTTAAACTATTGCTAATCAACTTGAACTCATGTTATAATGATAATTAGATTCATGAATATTCATAAGAAATTATCAAGATTTAAAAACAAAGTTTGAAAACCTTTTAAACCACAAAACAATTCAATAACTTCCGTTAAATAAATCATTAGTGGAATCAAAATTTCAATTATAAATCTCCCGATTCTATAATTGACTAATACTTTATATTAAAATCTCCTAATTCCTTAGTGAGAAATTAACATAAAACATTGCATTAATATTTGTGGACAATTTCTAAACTAGATTAAACTACTCCGCTTCCGCAATTGCAATTTAATCTCAATTTATGAATTCACTAATTTCCCTTCCGAGTTATTAGAATTCTTATACACCAAAACATGAATAATTAGAATTCAATATGAATATTTCATGATTCTAATATTATAACATGGATTCAAAAATCATCTTAGCATGTTTAAAGTTTCATCAACTTCCCACAAAAAGAATTTAGCTACTCATGGATGATGATTCAACAATCAAATAAGAAATTGCAAATGATTTCATTATGATCAGAATATTCAAGTATATGAATTGCATAAAAAGAATAAGATTAGAAATCACCAATTCAAAATACTAAAGCTTCACTTGCAAATCTTGTATAACTTCAAATCTCTTCAAAATCTCTTATGAAATGCCTATTCTAAATATTCTAAAGCTACTTGTAGTACTAGATATTTGGTTGCTTGGATGATTCTGAGAATGAGGGGAAGACCCCCTATTTATAGGAAAAATTTCGTAAAAAACATTTAATGAGCTTTGCTGTTTCTCAATGTACGCCGGCCGTTATGGATCCTACGCCGGCGGCTTACAGGCGGCGTATCTTCAAATTGTCCTTGCGCAGGCAGTGCACTGGCAGCCTTCAATATCTGTTACAAGTAGGCCGCTTCAACGCCGGCGGCTTTGAACGTAGATCTAGCCGGCGTATGTAGTCAGAAATGAAGCGTTGGGCAGATTTATAACGAACGCCGTCCAAGGCCGGCGGCTTTGACACCGGCGTAGGCATTCCAACAGATGTGTTGCTTCATTTTCCTTCAAGTGTTGGACATCTTCATGTCTCTTCAATTCTTCCATGTACACTGCCTCAAGGCCGGCGGCTTTCATGCCGGCTTAAATGAAACTCTTCAAAGCTGGTGATGTTTTTCAGTTCTGGGCTGCCGGCCTTCATTTACGCTGGCTTCTTCATCTTCTACGCCGGCAGCTTTGAGGCGGCTTTGAATGTTGTTTAACTTGTGCTGGGCAAAGCTGGCTGTGCTGCAACGGCCTTGGATTTTACGCCGTCTAAAAGCCGGCGGCTTTTATTGATGAATTGCCGGCCTTGACTTCAATTTTTCCTCTTTTCAATTCAAATTCACTTGTTTTGATTTCTTTATCCAAATTAGTCCTGAAACATAAAATTTAATCAAAACAAATATCCATTCTAGCTCAATTGATTATCAAGATTTGTACAAAATATGATCTTATCATTAAGTCTTTACAAAAGTCAAAGGGGCATACCCCTGCCAAAAATAATAATAGAAGTCTATCCAGTCTAAAACCATATTATAACCATTAGGGTTTATGTTAAAGAGATTTTTTTAGGAGTCCATGCCTCTAGCTAAGTCCCGACTTCTTCAAAAGCTCCCTCATCCAAAAGATAATCCTGTGAAAAGTGTTCTCTCGGAACACCCAAAAATGGGAACACCACAACAAAACCATCGGGGTGTAAGCTAACAAGCTTAGTGAGATTCATTTCCAAATATTTAATACTCGACAACAATATATAACAGACAAGTTATTAGCAACCATATGAAATGCACAAACACATGAGCATACAATACATAAGACTGTCCGAAAATTTTATGTTGAATGGACTTACTCCCTCTCTTCGGGGTTAGGTGTTTCAGGCTCATATAACTAACATTTAAATTCTTCTCACTTCTTATTGTGGTTGATACAGGTGCCCACCCACACACA
The DNA here is from genome assembly GCA_024138025.1 of Combretum micranthum. Classification (NCBI taxonomy): domain Eukaryota; kingdom Viridiplantae; phylum Streptophyta; class Magnoliopsida; order Myrtales; family Combretaceae; genus Combretum; species Combretum micranthum. The sequence continues at coordinate 15,149 of JAMXBD010003789.1, forward strand.
TTTTCAATTCCGGCCTATACGCTAACATTCGAGTTTACAGGCCCCTCATTGCTCAATTATTATGCCTTCTTCCCACAAAGGTATAATAACCTATGCAATGTAACTCACATGTGGTATGTATGGTTAATTTGATTATAAGATTATAGCATATTAATTTAACAATTTATGGGTGATCATAGAGATTTCAGACAGATTAAGTCTATACTATGTCATACAAATAATTACCACAAGCTCATTTCGATATTCTTATCATCAATTCACCCTGTAGCAATCATATTCATACAATCAATTTTATCTTGTCCTAATTCTGATGCCGCTATGGTTACAAGAATATACATGAGCACAACTATTTAAGAAATGAACTCACTCGGCTATGAAGAGAAATCCACTAGTCGTAGTAGTCCTTGAGGAGTGGAAATCCGTTCTCCAAATCACCTAAGTAAAAGGAATACCCTCAATGAGTATTTCTCATAAAGTTCTAATAAACTTAACAATTCTATTTACTAAGTTCGTCAATTTTCGCCTAAGTTGAAGGTCTAACTTAAAATGGTCATGTCTAACTCATTTTAACTCGGAATTGCGCATGTTATATATCGACTATCTACTTCGAAAGATCTATCCATTTCTCAAGTTAAATAAAAAATACAAGGCCATTTGAGGATCGAAAAGCTACTGTACAGCAAGATTACGAAAATTCTAGTTTTTAGTTATTATTGAAAATTGTTACTTTTGTTCCATTTAACTTTTTAGATCAACTTATATTGATTCTACACTTGTAAAGAGAACTTATAGCCAAAGATAAATAATTAAATGCTTATATGATCATCAAGATATTATCCAAGTGAAAATTCTAAGAATCTACTTTTGTAAAAACCGAAATTTTGAGTTGAAACTTATTTTCTTGTTTTGAGAAAAATCCTTTGCTCAAACTAACATGACTCAATGAAAATAATTTTCTTATGTCACCTATTATCAAAGCATTCCATTTCCCACATAAAAACTCTTGTTTTGAAGTCTAAAATAAGGTTTTCAAAATTCATCTCTTCCAAACTCCGAATTTCCTTCTTGAGTTTTAGAATGAAAATAAGATCTAGACTTGTTTTTTACAAAACTCTCTATTTTAGAAATACCTTTTAGGAAAACTCACCTAAACTTATTAAAATACAATCCTTAGGATATTTATACCAAGAGCCCTTTATATTTTTGTCTAAATCTTCATTTTGAGGTTAGATAATAGGTTTTAAAAATGGGTCTTGGCTTGGATCCGAATTTTCAAAAATTGTTTTTGCACATATCTCTTAATAAAATCTATCAAGACTTATGAAAAATCATCCTTTACATATGCTATCTTAAGAGCCTTCCATTTCTCAAATAAAATCTTCATTTTTTAGTTCTAAAACATGTTTTTAAACCATGTCTTGGCCTACATCCAAAAATAAGATTTTTATTTTGAAAGTAACTTTTGAAAATCATCTTTGATTCTTGTGAAAAGAAGTCTTGATGATATACATCCACTAAATCTTCATTTTCTCAACTAAAACTTCCATTTTGAGACTTGGAAGAGAGTTTTAAATATAGGTTTTGACAAGATGCGAATTTCACTATTTTTACTCAAGTTCAAATATAAGATCTACACATAATATGAACATGAATATAAAAGAAATGCATGGTAGTAAGCCTTAAACCTATAGATCTAAACATAAATATAACCAAAGCTTCATAAAAATTAGATCTACAATGTATAATAAAAATATGAGATAATACAGTCTTAAAGACAACAAATATAGCAATATTATTATAGATCATCAACAAGAGGAGTGTTTCAAAGTTTTGGCATCATCATCTCTAGCCTTTAGGCATTATGGAGAGTCCTTTGATGCATGAAACCTCCATATAATCAAACTATAGCATCTATGGAAGCTTAAGAAGAAGATTTACTCAAAGGATCTTCAAGAATGGAGTGTGGAAGCAAGAAATGGAAATGGGGGCAGCTTGTATTCTCTAGCAAGAACTAGGAAAAGAAAGGAATAAAGAGAGGAAAAAGAGAGTAAATGAGGTAGGGTTTGAAAAAAGAGAAAGTGTATAAGTATAAGGCTTTAAAATAGAGAGAGAAGTGCATTAAATGAGTGTTAATTAATCGAAAGAAAAAAAAATAAAACAAAGGCAAATTGGGAGGGGGCTACACGTGAATTTCAAAAGGGAGAGAGAGGGTGTTTAGTTAGTTTGTAACTTAAATTTTGAAAGCATAACTTGTGTCTCTTAATTTGCTAACTAAATGACACTTTAAATCATTAAATAACTCATTAAAATAAAAGAAAAATGGCTATTTTTAGGAGTGTGGTCAGTTGCCATTTGTGGGGAAATGGAGTGTAGAATGAGTAAAAGAAAACTTGAATAATGTATAGAAGTAACAATTGAAGTGTATTTGAAGTATGAATTGAAAAAGTGCTTTTTATTAAGAAAATATATAAAATAAAATTAAGAAAAATGTTTTTAAATAAGTGGAAAATTTTTCATAAATAAAATTAAATAATTAATTGAATTATTTTAGCATTTCAACAAATATGTTACCGATACAACCAAAATATGCTTATATAAGCTATAACTGATTTTTAGATTTCGAAAATAGAACTCGATATTTTGAAATCCTTATAAAATAGAGTCTAAAAATTAAAGATATATTTTTAATTTTCCAAGCCCCGAGACACGCTTTCTAAAAAAAGCATCCAATCAAGTTCGAAATAAGTCGAAAATAAACTAATATGATATTTTTAAGAAATCAAATATTATTACGGACTATTCTACACACTTTACTTAATTTTCGACTTCTTGGTTTACGAACACGGAATTTCCTGATCTAAACTGTAGGGTTTAACTTGTGATCCATTAACTTAAGGTTTCAGGTTGACTTCCCGGCTTAGGGTTAACGCTTAGGATTACCTCTAAAATTCAAGGGCTTACAGAAACAATGCCATTAAATTTTACATACAATATGATCTATATATGTGTATTCAAATGATTTTTTCAATCATATAAATATCTATATTTTTGCTAAAGGATTTTTGGGCAAAGGAAAGTTTGGAAAATGATGCTTTAAAGGTTGGAAATTTCGTGATAGTTCTGTATCGACCTTTTTTGTGACCCAAAAGATTTTTATGACAAAAATAACCATTAACATAGATGGATCTTTTTGAGTAGGTAGAAAACGGTATATTATATGCGAAATTCCGAGTTAAAATAAACAAGTTATGACCATTTTAAGTTGGAATTTCCCTCTATACGATTTTTGGTGAACTTAGTATGATAGAATTACAAGTCTAAGTAGAACCTCCAAGAAATACTCATTTTACGTATTTCTCTTGTTTAGGTGATGTGGATACCGTGTTTCTGTGTCCCGAGGATTATCTTGACTAGAAGTATCCACACAAATGGCCGAGTAAGTTTATTTCTTACTTTTGTACTTGTGATTTTGCTTCTAAAATTAGTAGCATTAGATTAGGGAAAAGATAAAATGGAGAGATGCATGTGCTTTACATATTTGGTTGAAATTACGATTAAGTATATTGAGGCTGAAATTGCTTATAATGAATGTTTAATCTAGTTTAAGAATGATTATTTATAAATTCTATGATCACCTATAAAATATTTAATCATGCCATGAGTACTTAATTAAATCGATTCATGCACATTTATTACTATACCTTTTGTGGGACAAAGGCCTAGTAAGGAGATTCATAGAGTTTGTAAATTTTAAAAAGTGGCGAATGGTCATCTGAAATTAAATGGCGGTTAGAAAACACCTGACAAAAACATATCTAGTAGCTATGTAGTGGCTCGGAAATAAACTACAAATAAGTTGGATTAAATTTTTGAAAGTAAGGTAGTAGCTAAAATAAAAAGTACCATGGAATTATGTTTATGATAGGAGCCTATATGGTCTGGAATACTTAACCCCAAATGGAGGGGTAAATCCATTCAAACTAAAATGACCAAAATCTCTATATATATTAGAAATTGAGTTTAAATAGATTTGGATAAGTTAAATGAATTATAGGATATAAATAGACAAGTTGACAAAGTTAGATTAGAAATTAATTAAATGAAATTTGAGATTTTGATTCTAAATCTCATAAACATGTTTTTAAATTGTTCAGATGATTTTTAAACTCTTGATTCTTAGCCTAAACACTAATTCCTAAATCTTTAAAAAATTTGAGTTCATTTGCTTGAATAAAAATATCAGTTCTTAAATCCGAACTCAAATTAAATATCTTTTTATCTAAAATAAATTCCTAAATTAAGTTCTTATTTTCTAACCTATTAGTTTAGAAATCATCTTCTAAATACTTCTAAAACTATAGATATTGATCTGGTAGTTCTAAATCCAATACCTTATTTTGAAAATATATTTATATTTATCTTTTTCATTTTATATTTGTTTTTGTTCCCTGCCTTTTATCTTTCTTTTTTTTTTCTCTCTCTCTCTCTCCTTCTTCTTCTTCTTCTTCTTCTTTTCCCGTATCTATTTCTTCTTCTCTACCTTTCCTTTTTCTTTTTCTCTCAAATTCCTCTGTCATGCCCCAATGGGTACCCTAAACGTGACAGTCCGCCACACTCAATACTAAAGCTTAAGTATGACAACCTTAGCCAATCCCAAAAGTTTTTATATTAAGTGTAAGGCGTACTTTCACAACTTTAGAGGACCATATATGGAATTATGAAGCTTAAGGAGATATAAAAACATATTAAGAAAAGAGGATTCACAATAATTATTCATTCATGACAAAGACTTTACAAACTTAGGGACAACTCCCTAAATTACTCATCTATTATATAAATATATGTATGCTAATACTAGGCGAAATTTTACCCAATTTCTATTGTTCAAGAGAGATTACCTGCCCGCATGGTCCACGTGGCCTTAACCATAAGTACGGGAACTGCAAAAGATATCTATTGGGGTATAAGCTAATAGGCTTAGTGAGAACTATTTCCATAAATAACTTCTTGTAACAAGATTTAAACAAGTTGATTTAATCAAACAAATGTAATGCACAGCACGTGGGCACAAGCATATGCTTTCCGGGAACTATATGTGAATGTTTACGCCCTCCATTCGGGGTTTGTGATACTTTATCCTCAAAACAAGTAGTTTTAATAACAGAAAATTTTAAGCTTGCGAGCACTCATCGCCAAGATTCATTAAAAGTTTTAAACTTGCGAGCACTCATCGCCAAGTATCCGAATCTACTTGATTTGACCTTACTTTTGGATCAACCGCCAAGCATATTCCATTAAGCCGCCAAGCAATCTCTTTTGGATCACCCGCCAAGTGTTGCTTCGACATGAGCTTACTATCCTTCTCACCCAAGGATAATAACCCAACCATGTAATGTGACTCACTTCGTGGTATGCATGAGTTCATTAATTTATCAAGTAATAAAATTAAATTATTCAATCTTTATGGCGATCAAGAATTCACACAAATCAATATTAAACTAAACAATCACTTAGAACAATTCGGGCTTCGATATCTTAGAATTCTTTCAAGAATTATTTACATGCATATCGGTTTATCTTTCCTAACTTAGTGCAACTAATTTACAAGCACAAGTATAATTTAATGGAAATAAAATCACGATGCCATTGTCGTCTATTCCTCTAAGCGGATGAGTCGTTCACACACTCCACTTAATCGTAATAGTTCTCTGGGTAAAGGAATCCTTCCTCGGGGTTACCTAACCAAAGAAAATACCCACAATGAGTTTTTCTTGATGATTTTCTTGAATTTTGACAAAACAATGTCAAAGAACGTAAAGTTCGTATAGAAGAATGTTCCAACTTAAAATGGCCATAACTTGGTCATTTTAACTCGGAAGCGCATATAATATACCGATTTCTACCTACTCGAAAAGATCTACCCATTTCCAAAATTATTTCCAACAACAAGGCCATATAGGCTCCGAAAAGTGCGACAAAATTCACCACGGATTTCCAAGTAAAAACAACTTTGGTTCAAGAAATCAAAATTTGTTTGATAAATACTTAGTTATCTATATAGTTGAAAAATTTCTTTTTATAACTATATAACTCATATTTAAGCATGCTCAAGTGTCTTGTTGTCCAATTATTTTTCTTAGGTAAAACAATGTCGGGTTGAAGCTTTTCGGAAATTGTTTTTGTAATTTCTTTAAATGAATACCTTGCTTTCTTTATTTCTAAAAACGTTTTATGTTGGTTTTATTTATCTTTTTCTAAGTGACCTTTGAAAATAAAATTTTCTCCTTTCTAAGTTACATTAATACTATATTTGAAGTTTTCTAGGAAATATGCTATTCTTCATTTTTCTTGTGTAAATTCCTTTGTTTACTTGTTTTGCAAAAATCCTTACTTGATATTTCTCATTCTTTTTCTCATGTCTCATATTTTTCAAAGATAATCATCCATGCATGAAAATTTGTTTTCTTTATAAAAACAATGTGGAACAATTAAGGACTTTTTGTAGAAAAACTAATTTCTATAATCTTATTAACATCTTCTTGTAATTTGAAAAGAAATAACTTTATTATTTTCAAACCATAAATTTTCTTTGCCTATTTGTTTGCAAAGGTCTTTAAAATTTTCCTTAGTCATCCATCTTATTTTCTTTCTTATGAGAAGAACCATTTTTGTCAAAAAAATTTTCTTTTGAAAAACAAGGTGAAATAATAAGGATCTAAGTGGCTTTTTAAAGTAAAAGTAGTTTATAAAATTATAGTGAGTTCTTTTTGTAACATGAAAAGGAATGAGTTTATTTTTTGTTGCTTTATAGATTTTATACTTTACATAAACTAATTTCTAAGTGACAAAATTCTTCTTTTGTTTAAATAAAATTATGGACAACAATGTAAATGAACATGATTATGAGAATAATAATAACTAAAATAACATAAAGCATAATAATAAAGTCAAGTATTGGAGTCTTAGCTTTTTCAAGGCTCCCGGGACTAAGAAATAAACTAGTCCCATAATAAAAAAATGAAAAAGAAAAGCTTGTTTTGACTTGATGAGGACAAGTCTAAGACTAGAGACTAGTCTTATTTCAACAAGGATAAAAAATAAATTGCAATGGAAAAGTAAATAAATTGCTTTGCATGAAATAAATAAATTGCAAGTGAGCTTATATGCTCTAAAGAATATGTATATAGATATATTAATAATAATAAAACAACATAAACATAAATGGATTGGCATGAACAAGAACAATACATGAACATAATGTAGTTTCCATAACTTATAGTATTTGGAAACTCATACTATGGTCATGTAAAGTTACATGACATGAAGAAGAAGAAAAGATTATGGAGTAGTTACCTAAAGAAGACTTTGGTGTAGTTATGTGGTTATGGTTTTGGGTTTGTTGGTAGAAGTGGTTGTAGAATTATTTGGAGAGTTTTGGGATAGTATTTTGAGAGAGTTTTGAGAGGAGATTTTGAGAGAGTTTTTGTGAGAATTTGTGGATAGTGAATGTGTGAAAGAAGTGAAAGAGGAGGGGGGTATTTATAGGAAAATGAGGAGGGATTTTTGTGTGATTAAAATAAAAGGAAATTAAAACAAATTGAGGGCATTAGAGAGAGGGGGGGCGCCGGCCATGCATGGGGGAGGGGTGTTTGTTTTATTTTTTTAACTTTTTGAAGAAATAAAAGATGTAATATGTAAGGTAGATGTGATATAAAGTTATGGGAAAGGTAAAAAGTTAAGTTTATAGGTTATGTAGAGTGTAAGAATAGGTGTAAGAAAAAGTAGAGATAAATGAATAGTGTAGAATAGTAATGAATAGTGTAATGTAAAGTAGATATGACAATTAAAGTACCGGTAGTAAGAAAATACGCGTATAATAGCTATATCTGTTATTTTTACTTATCGAAAAATTATGAAACTGATATTTTTGGAAAACTTATATTTTTACGAGTCTAATGGTGTATTCGGAATATTTTTACTATTCCGGGCTTCCGGACACGTTTTTCGAGAACTGTGTCCGATCGGGTTCGAAGGACACCCGAATTTCGCGAAACTGAAACTTTTATAAAACCTATGGTTATTACGAACTATTCTAGCTAATTATCCCAACTTCGTTTCTCAAGGCTAAAGAAAACGGCAATGCCGGATTTAGTTGGATACGGTAGACTAGGGTTTTGTTGACCTTTAGGGTTCCGTTTGACTTCCGGTTTAGGGTTTTATGCTAAACCGATTCCGAAAATTTAGGGGTTTACATCCTCTCTTTAAATCTCAAATTCAAGAAGGAATAAAAGATAATCAAGTTAGAAATGGGGATTGGAGAAGGAAATCAACCTAGAAGTATAAAGAAAACTCAAGAGTGCATGTATTCTTGGATAGATAAGTTTTCTATTTCAATTCATTTTTTTTACTTTAATTTTTCTTTATATGTTTATATGATGTATGGATGTTATAAATAAGTTAAAAGTTGTCACGCCCTGAAGGGTATCTCAAACGTGGCAGCCAGCCACATATAATATCAAGACTCAAGAATGACTTTCTTAGTCATGCGAAAGTCTTAGTATTACATGTAAGGCGTCTAGCACGGTAATAGGAAACGCTTTTGGAAAGTGTGGTCTAAGCAAGTAAAAATGAACATACAAGAATCCAGAAATAAAATAGATCATAATATTAATAACCAAAGGTCTATTACATGATTCTTAGAGGCATACCCCTGCTAAATCCCAAAGATCGAAATAGTCTTTATAATATTTAAATACTACATCAAAGATTTCAAATAAATTCTAATCTAATTCTTTAAGTAGATTTTCTTCAAAAGCTCCAAAAGTATACTTACGTGGATATGAGGAGACCTCAGGTACAAAAATAAGTGTTCCTAGGAATGCAAATATTTATAAGGGCGTAAGCTTACAGGCTTAGTGAGTAAATCCTAAAAATTCATACTTGAAGTAAAATATCAATCAAGTTTATTATGCAAGCAAATGAAATGTAACAAACACTTGAGCATACAACACATATGACTTTTTGGGAATCATATGTTGAATAAATTACGCCCTTCATTCGGGGTTAGGTATTTCGACCAATTACGACCATAACTTCCTTAAAATATTTTTATAGATCTTACCGGCTCCTATACGTCATCACAAACATGTAGTTATTACATGCTCTTACTAGCCACCAGTTTATGTAGTTTTTACCGACTCCTACTCACCACTTATATGATATACCAGTAATGTTACCACCACTATCATACATTTGCCCCACCAATTATATAATAGCAAATGCAATGTGACTTAACATATGAAGTGTATGCATAACTTCTTAATTAAAGTCTAGTCATTATATTTTAATTTCTTTCAAGTGAGCAACCAATTTCAAACACTTCAATGTAATAAAACATACAACTTTATTACAAGCAATTCATGCTTCAATATACTTAATATTCTTTCAACATATTATCATACAATTTCCATTTTATCTTGCCTAAATTCTAATGCAACTAAATTTACAAGCACAATTATAAGTATAAGAATTAAAAGGGGAGTAGACTCACTCAGCCATGATGACACTTTTCTTCTAATGGATGAGTCGTTCGACAATTCTACTAATCGTAATAATCTTCCGGATATGAACAATCCTCCTCGAGATCACCTAGTCAAGAAGAATACCCAAAATGAGTATTTCTTTTTGATTCTATGGTACTTATAAAAAACTATGTCATAAGATCGTTAAATTTCATATAAAGAGTAATTCCAACTTAAAATAGCCATAACTTGGTCATTTTATCTCGGAATTGTGCATATAATATACCGGTTTCTACCTATTCGAAAAGATCTATCCAATTCTAAAACTATTTTTTATCAAACTAAGTCATTTGAGCTCTGAAACAGTGGTGATCAGATTCACCATGAATTTTACAAAACTTACTTTCTTCTTTTTATAAAAACTTAAATCAAAGAGATAGATGCTATGATAGTTTGTAAGACCTTTGAAATGTATATATATATATATATATATTCATTTACTCATGTTAAATGCATAAAATTAATAAAGTTGTCTCAACCATGAATTTTTTATAAAAGTAAAGTCTTCTAAAAACTTTGGAAAAGTAAAACTTTTGAAAATTTCTTCTTAGCTAGAAGCTTTCTCAAGTTATTTTGAACGAGTATTTTCTTTTCCTTAATTCTATTTTCTTAGTTTCTTTAAATTTTAAAAGAATGATCTTCATTTTCTAAATTTCTTATAGGTTAGTTTCTAATACTTTTTGAAAGTACTAATAATTATATATTTTCTTCATTTAAAGAAGTGATTTCCTAAGTTTTTCATTAATCTTATTTCTTAAGATCATTTTATTTTTATGAAACGGGATTTCTTAGTGCTTGTCAAACTAGTCTATTCAAAATATTGATGAAAAGTGAAGTTTAGTAAGACTTTTGTTAAATCAAGAATTCCTTTCCATTTTATGACTTTGTAAAATGTATGTATGTATTGTTTAAAAATTCCTATGTTTATAATGAACTCCTTTAGAAAAGATTTGTTAAGATGAATTCCTAAGTTTCTATGAAGAATTGTTTCCTTCATAACAACATTATTTTTAGATATGAACTTCTATTTTTTTAAGAAAACTTTTCCTTCTTTATCTTGTGGAGACAAAATCAATATGTTCATGCATGACCATGAATATGAAATCATAGAATTATGAAAACATAAGAAAGACACAATGGTAATAAAATAAGCAAGTAAAGAAATATGTAAAGTATTAGGAACCTTAGCTTCATCAAGGTATCCCGGTACTAAGAATGGACTAGTCTAAAAGAAAAATAAAAAAAGAGAGCAAATATATTTTTTTGACTTGATGATGACAAGTCTAAGAGTAGAGACTAGTCTTAAAATAACATGAAATAAATAAATAAATTGCATTACTTGGAAGTAAATAAATAACAATTAGCTTATATACTCTAAAGATTATATATAAGTACATAATTATATCTAGTTACATATATATAAAGGATTAACATAAAATCAATAATATGAGCAAAAGTAAAATAACAACATAGAGATACATAAATATATTTTCATGAACAAGAACAATATATGAATATAGTGTAGCTTCCTTAACATTAAGTTTAGGAAACTCACACCATGGTCATGTAAAGTTACATGACATAGTAAGAGAAATCTAAAGAAAGTTTTTACCTAATGTGTTTGTGGAAGAAGAAGAGGTTTTGTGGAGAAAATTTTAGAGAGTTTTGGGATAGAAGTTGAGAGGGGAATTGGAGAGAGTTTTGGGAGTGAAATTTATGAGTAGAAGATATGTGAATGAAGTGAAAGAGGAAGGGGGTATTTATAGGAAAATGGGGAGTGATTTAATTAAAGAAAAATTGAAAATAAATAGAGGAAGAGAGAGGGGGTGACGCGCAGGCCATGTAGAGTGTAGGGAGGACATATTTAATTTTTTTTTTTGTAATTTTGTGAATTAAAAGTAATAATATGTAAGATAGATATGATATAAAGTTATAGGAAAGGTAAAATGTAAAGATAATAGGTTATGGTGTTGTAAGAGTAGGTGTTAGAAAAAGTAGAGATAAAAGAATAGTGTAGAATAGTGTAGAATAGTAATGAATAGTGTAATGTAAAGTAGATGTGACGATTAAAATACCGGTAGTAAGAAAATACACGTATAAATGCGATATCTGTTATTTTTAGTTATCGAAAAATTATACAACTGATATTTTTGAAATCCTTGTATTAAATCAGTCCTAACGGTGTTATCGGAATATTTTTATTATTTTGGACTCCGGGACACGCTTTTCGATAACTAATCTCATTTGAGTCCAAAGGATACTTAAAATTCGTGAATCTGATATTTTTATGTTTCCTCAAGTTATTATGAACTATTAATACTAATTATCTTAACTTTGTTTTCTAGGGTTAAGGAATATGGGAATGCCAGATTTTAATTCTAGGGTTTGTACTAAACTTGTGTTGACTTTTAGGGTTCTGGTTGACTTTTAATTCTAAGATCAAACTTGAAATTAATTGAAAATTTTAGGGGTTTACAAAAGCGCTGTTTATATATGAATTTATTGGATTTATGGTTGATGGGAGTTGGGATTGTGATAAGGAAAATAACGAATTGAGAGTAGAAGTTTGATGGAGTTGTTGGAAGTGTTGAACTGTTTGAGTTGTTTGAAATGATATTTGAAGTGTTTGATATGTTAAAAGTAAAGTATATTAATGTTTGAAGTTGTATATGTGTTTAAAATGATGTTTGAAGTTGATAAAAATGTTTTCAAAAGTCGTTTTTCAAAAGAACACGGGCTGTCAAAAAGACGTTTTTGTGACAAACCATGTCACAAAACATGTCAAAGGCTTTTTCTTTAGAATTTTAAGTGATGTTTTGGAGACATGGCCTGTCCCCAAGCCGTGTCATTGGCTGTAGTGATATTGCTCGGTCAACATTTTAGAGACACGACTTGTCCCTTAGCCGTGTCCCTTGAAAAGTTGAATTTCCAGATTTGACATGTTTTTGTATTTTCATCATAACTGTTTCATATGACCTCCGATTGAGGTGATTCAAGTTGTGTTGGAAAGCTTAAAAAGAGATCTAGAACTTTTATGTTTTGAGTTTTTATAAATTCAAAAATTGTTGATGCTTAAATTTTAGTTCTTTCTAGTGATTATCTTTTCTTAAACAAAGCTAAAACTTCTATTTGCTTTCTAAATATTTATTGTTAAGTGCAAATAAATCTTTTAAAGTTAAAATGAGATAGATAAGTGATATTTGATGTGTTATGTTAATTGATTGATGTAATTAAACATGAATTAAGTGGATTTATAGATTTAACAAATAATTGAATTAAAAATAGAAATTAGTTATAAAATAAACTTAGTTGATAATTCTAGGTTCAACTTGACTGAATTAACTTGAATGGGTTAAAATGAATTAGATTGAGTTAGTTTAACCACCTTGGCTTAGTTTTTGAGTTAAATGGCTTAAATAACTTATTCTAATCAATTTAGCTATGATTTAGTTAAAAGGAGTTAATGGTTAATATTTGGAATAAGTTAATTAGATAGAATAACCTTAAATTTATATGGTGAATATGTTGTTTCAAAGGTGTGTTTGCTTAGGAAATAGATGTTTTTATGAATGAATACCTTCATTTTGCTTTTGTTGATAAAAAACCATAAACAAAGCGAAAAGAAACACTTTGATAGACAAAGGAGAATTATCCATATTTTGGCTGGGCGATCTTCACAGCTATAATGGGGTTCCTATTTAGTGTCTGATCAAATAGGGTGTTAATAAAAGTTTGAGTTAAAGGCTAACTAATTTAATTTCTTATATAGTTAAGTTCTTATATGAGTTTAATTTCTTAAACAGATGTTTACTCCTGAATCAATCCTTTGATCTATCTTCTGAGATAGTTTCTAGCCTACCTTCTACCTTTGTTTAGATTTCATATATAAGGTATGCAGTAACTTACATGTTTGATGTTAAGATAGACATCTCAAATGGATCAAGAACTTAAACTCAGCTTAATAATTGATGAGTGTTGGCTGTCTAGTATGCCGTTGAATTTGGTTCGAGGAGTGGCAACCTTGTCATGATGACATGGTAGTTAGGCGCTTTAACCTTAGTCATGATGTAATGACTTTACTATGATGCAATAGCGATTCTTTTATGGTTAAGTGGGTGATCGATGGAGAGTGTAGTGTCGTATAATGTTTGCTTAAACTTGGAAGGAGATACCATGGTTTAGTTTAACGTTTGTGGGAACGTGTGAACTAGATTCATGTTGTGGACTAAGTTAAGTAAAGTTAAGTAACGGCTACAAACTCTAGATGAGATTACTTTTATGGAATAGATATAGGGGATATAGGTATTCGGACTGCTTATATCAACCTCCTAAGCAGTTGCTGTTACTCAAGACTCCCAGATTCCCATTGGTTTGTTCCGAAGTGTGAGTGCTCCATTGTTGATTTATTTATTTTAATAGAAAGATAATAACTTACGGATTAATACATTGCATTTAGTTAAGTCGTATGTTACACTGCATGTGCTTATATTACTGTATACTAAGCTTCGGCTCATTCTTGTTGTTATTTTTCTTTTCTCCAGGTGATATATTGAGGATGATGATGATGATTGATGATGATAATGTTGGTGATGATGATGTTAATGATGATTTGATGCAGATGATGATGGTGTTCCTTGTTGATGATGATGTTGTTCTTGATGGAGTTGATGATGATGATTGATGTGATGATGCTTGCCTCGGGTTTTGGGTTCTTGTGGTGATTCGAAGAGGATTTGTGGATGAGTGAAGTGAGTAGGAGCGTAGATGTAGTTTAGTTATTTTATTTCTTTTTGTTTTGTATTAGTGAGAGATGGATTTATGATTTAAACTTGTTATATTCTTTAAAGGGCATAGTGGAGCCCATGTTTTGTAATTAAACTTTTGCAAAGCTTTGTTTAATCGAATAATTTTCCACTTGAGAGAGTGGAAGTTTTGAAATGTCTTTATTTCGAAATTGTTTTATAAAATTTATTTCCGCTGCTAAATCTAGTTGTTGCCAGAATCTAACCAAACGATTTCATAACCTAAAATCGAATAGCAATGTTCAACATAAACACTTTCTTTTAAGACAACCTTATGTATAATTTATAAGAATTATACGTAGTTGAGGACTTGGTGTGCTTAATTTGAGAACTGAGCATGTCGGGTCTTTACACAAACATATGATTCCCAGAAAATCATATGCATTGTTTGCTCACGTGCTTGTGCATATCATATGGTTGCCTAAATAAACTTGCTTTGATTATTGTTATTGAGTGTTTTGTTGTGGAAATAAATCTCACTAAGCATGTAGCTTATACCCTCTTAGATATCTTTTACAGTTCTCGTACCTTTGGTTAGAACCAAGAGGTTATTTTACCTATGTAATGCTTTCGAGCCAAGATATTTTAGATAGAAGTGCAAGTTAGAAGTAGATATGGCATTACAAGAGAAGTTTTCAAAAGTGTAAATTATTTTAAGATAGGCTTTATCAAACTTAGTTATCTTTGATAGGGGAATGCCTCTTAATGTTGTAAAGACTCTTTATAAATTTTTATGGAACCTAGCTTATATTATATGATTTATCTTCTTGATTACTATTATGCATAACTACTTAAATGGTATGATCCAAAGTTTGGTCCACTACGATCGTGAAAGTATACCTTACACCCGATATCGAGGCTTTTGGGATGACTAAGGTTGTCATAGTTAAGTTTTAATATTGATGTGGTAGGCTGTCGTGTTTAACATACCCTTTAGGGTGTAACAGTTTAAGTTAGTATCAGAGCATGGTTAAGAATTTAAGATCATAACAATAGGAATAGGTTTAAGAAGAGATGAGTAGAACCAAATTAGAAAAGTTAGTGTGGGTATAATAAGTTTGCTAATTTTCCCTTCCTTTTCTTTTTGCTTAAATACATTACCTTAGGTAAAGCGCTTTTGGCAGCTTGACAAGTTCATAAGAGACCCGAAGAAACCTTTACCAATTACCGATTATGTCACGCCCCAAAGGGTACCATAAACATGACAGTCCACCACACTAAATATTAAAGCTTAAATATGACAACCTTAGCTATTCCCAAAATCTTTTATATTAAGTGTAAGGCGTACTTTCACCACTTTAGAGGACCAAATGTGGAATTATGCAGCTTAAGAAGATATAAAAACACATTAAGAAAAGAGGATTCATAATAATCATTCACTTATAACAATGTTCTTTACAACTTTGGGATACTTTCCTTTGATCACTAATCTATTACAAGAATATATATACATCAATATTAATACTACACTTCATCTAAATTCCCTTCATCTAAATTTCCTTCATCCAAAAATAAATTACCTGCCCCCAGGGTCCACGTGGCTTTAACCATAAGTAAGGAAACTGCAAAAGATGTCTATTGGGGTATAAGCTAACAGGCTTAGTGAGAACTATTTCCATAAATAACTTCTTGTAACGAGATTTCAAACAAGTTAATTAAGCAAACAAATGGGATGCAACATACACGTGGGCAAACAAAGCATATAGTTTTCCGGGAATTATATGTTGAATGGATTTGCGCCCTCCATTCGGGGTTTGGTGATACTTAACCTCAAATCAAGTAGTTTTAGTTAAAAAGTTTTATGCTTGCGAGTACTCATTGCCAAGCATTTCGAATCTACTTGAGTTAACCTTGTTTCGGATTTTTCGCCAAGCATTTCCCTTAAGCCGCCAAGCAATCGCTTTCGGATTTTCCGTCAAGTGTTGCTTTCGACATGAGCTTACTGTCCTTCTCACCCAAGGATAATAACCCAAAATGTAATGTGACTCACTTCGTGGTATGCATGAATCCATTTATTTATAATGTCATAACATTATTATTATCAAGTTTAAGGTGATCAAGGCATTTCATACAAAGCAAGTTTATACTAAAACAAGCATTTTAAATCAATTCCGGCTTCGATATTCTTAGGATTCTTTCAAAGAATTAATTAACATACATATCCATTTTCTTTTTCCTAACTCTAATGCGACTAAATTACAAGCACAACAAGTATAGCATTTAACGGAAATAAACTTACGATGCTATGTCGACTATTCCTCTATGTGGATGAGTCGTTCATACACTCCACCCAATCGAAATAATATTCGGGATAAAGAAATCCTTCATTGGGGTCACCTAGCCAAAGAAAATACCCATAATGAGTATTTCTTGATGGTTCTCTTGAATTTTTGACAAAACAATGTCCAAAGAACATTAAAGTTCGTATAAAGGAATGTTCCAACTTAAAATGGCTATAACTTGGTCATTTTAACTCGGAATCGCGTATATAATATGCCGATTTCTACCTACTCGAAAAGATCTACCCATTTCCAATATTATTTTCAACAAACAAAGCCATATAGACTCCGGAACAGTGGCGACAAAATTCACCATGGATTTTCCAACACGAAACAACTTTGGTTCAAGAAATCAAAATTTGTTTGATAAATACTTAGTTATCTATATAGTTGAAAATTTTTCTTTTTATGGCTACTTAGCTCATATTCATTCATGGTTAAGTGTTTGTTGTCCATTTATTTTACTCAAGAAAGATTATGTCGGTTTTGGAGTTGTTTAGAAAAATAAGAATTTTGTAAACTCCTTGAAATGATTATTTTGTTTCTTTTGTTTTACAAACATGTTTTATGTTGGCTTATATATTTATATATATATATATATATCCAAGTAAATTTTTGAAAATAAATTTTCTTCTTTCTAAGTTTTCTATACTAATACTATTTTGGAGTTTTTAGAAAATACACTATTCTTCCTATTTATTTTTATTATACAAATTCCTTTGTTTATTTGTTTGCAAAAAAATCTTTATTGGAAAAATCCTCATTCTTTCCTCATGTTTTTATGTTTTTCATAAAAATCATCATAAAAATTTTATTTTCTTTATAAAAACAAAGTATAACAATATGTGATTTAAGAAACTTTTTTTTTTTTTAAAGTGGTTTCTAAAATCTTAGTGGGTTCTTCTTGTAACTTGAAAAGAGATAACTTTATTTTCAAACTATAGATTTTCTTCTTCACATAAACTTATTTTTAAGTGTCAAAAATCTTCTTTGTATTACTTATTTTTAGAACTTGAAACTTTGGACAACAAGTTAAATGAACATGAATTATGAGAAATAATAGCAAGAAAAATAACATAAGTAATAAAGTCAAGCATTGGAGTCTTAGCTTTTTCAAGGCTCCAGAACTAAGAAGTAGACTAGTCCCAAAATAAAAATAAAATAAAATAAAATGAACGAAAAAAAAACTTGTTTTGACTTGATGATGACAAGTCTAAGACTAGAGACTAGTCTTAAAATAACAAGGAATAAATAAAATATTGCAATGGAATAAATAAATAAATTTCTTTGCATGAAGTAAATAAATTGCAAGTGAGCTTATATGCTCTAAAGAATATGTATGTATATATAATAATATTTCGATGTAGTAACAATAATATGAACAAAAATAATAACATGAACATAAATAGATTTTTCATGAATAAGAACAATACATGAACATAATGTAGCTTCCATAACTTTTAGTCTTTGGAAACTTACACTATGGTCATGTAAAGTTACATGACATGAAGAATAAGAAAATAATATAAGATAGTTACCTAAAGAAGATTTTGGTGGTAGTATGTAGTTATGGGTTTTAGTTGTTGGTAGAAGTTGTTGTGGAATTATTTTGAGAGAGTTTTGGGATGGTATTTTGAGAGAGTTTTGAGAGGGGAATTTGAGAGAGTTTTAGTAAGAAATTTATGGGTAGTGAATGTGTGAAAAAAATGAAAGAGGAGGGGGTATTTATGAAAATGTGGAGAGAATTTTTGTGTGATTAAAATAAAAGAAAAATAAAAAAAATTGAGGGGAAGAGGGGGGAGATAGGCGCCGGCCATAGTGAGGAGAGAGGGAGAGTGATTTTATTTTTTGATTTTTGTTAAATAAAAGATGTAATGTGTAAGATAGATGTGAAATAAAGTTATGGAAAAGGTAAAAAGTAAAGGTTATAGGTTATAGGTTATAGAGTGTGTAAGAGTAGGTGTAAGAAAAAGTAGAAATAAAAGAATAGTGTATAATAGTAATGAATAGTGTAATGTAAAGTAGATATGACTAATAAAGTACCGGTAGTAAGAAAATACGTGTATAAATACGATATCTGATATTTTTAGCTATCGAAAAATTACGAAATTGATATTTTTGGAAAAATTATATTTTTACGAGTTTAACGGTGTATTCGGAATACTTTTACTATTCCGAGCCCCGAGACATGTTTTTCAAGAACTGTGTCTGATCGGGTTCAAAGGACACCCGAAATTCGCAAAACTGATATTTTCATAAAACCTATAGTTATTATGAACTATTCTAGCAAATAATTCCAACTTCATTTTCTAGGGATAAAGAAAACGACAATGTCGGACTTAAGCAATTTCGGTAAACTAGGGTTTTGTTGACTTGGAAATCTGGTTGACTTCTGGTTTAGAGTTTTTAAGCTAAATCGATTCCAAAAATTTTGGGGCTTTACAGATTAAGACTTAGATTGCTATGCGAGGAGTTTGCCTTGGTAGGAAGACCGAAGTCTAATAGGGAGATGTTCACCTTGTGGAAAAGAGGACTGAGGAACATGGAGTGAAAAAGAATTGTTGAGACAATAAGATATTGTCCCATAAGGAGAAAGAGATGGTCTGAACTGGAAGTAACATATGCTATTAAGAGGAATGTAATGCATGTGTATGGAAAACACCATGTTGCGAGAGGCTACACTTGTGTTAAGAAGGGAAGGAGAACTGACCTTTCCAGATTTTCAGACTTGGAATCCGATTGGATCTTTGTACGTGTATGCTCAAGATGAACTAAGAGATCATAATGATTGGTGCATAGCAGATTTTGAAGATACCTTCTACTGGCAAGGAGTGTACCAAAACATTCTCAAGGGCCCAATAAATATGTCAACTCAATCACCTCCCCGAACTAGGATTCAATTCGCCAACAACGAAATATTAGTAGACATTGCCATGGGTGAGGCTGAGAATAATAACCCGAGGAAGTGGAGGAAGAAGCCAAAGAAGAAGAAGAAGAAGAAGAAGAAAGGGATCCAGAGGAAGACCTAAAAGAAGAACTGGCACAAGACCTAATAGGAGAATACCTCAATATACCATCGGCAGAAGAGGAACCTGAGCAAGAACAGAATGAAGAAAATCATGATATGACCCGAATGGAAGAAATATGGGTTGAAGGAGAGAAAATCTATTTGAGCACCATTGAAGAAAGGTAAGCTTGGATAGCTACTATGATCCGAGAGGGCACTTTTTTGAGGAATGAAGATGCGACAAATTTTCTTGTGACGAGAATTACCGAGTTAGAAAACTGAAGCTTTAGACTCCCAACTGTGGATGTGTACGTAGAAAATGAGCATCCGACTGGCTAAAGTGACACATCATGGGAATCCACCCCTCATCGAGCCAATGAAGAAGGAACCCAGTAGGACCATGCGATGACCCCAAAAAGTGACGACAATCCTGAAACATCGAAACAAGTAAGGGAGCTCACATGAGAAAGGAGAAGGAATATAGCAAGGTATTTGAACAACTTATAGGCAATTGACATAGAGGATCGTCAAGCCATAATTTGGGTGATGTACCATTCTCGTAGGTTGAAAGAAAGAAGAAAGAAGGAGGAAGGAAGGAAGAAAGGGAAAGAGTTAGAAGAAGAATCGAGTACCTCATAAGTCTAATGATAGATTTTGTAATCAAGACCTAGGCTATTAGGTCGCGTAGTTTACCTTTTGTTTGAAAAGTGTTATGTTTTCTTTACGAGTTGTTGTTTCATGCATTTTGTAATCTTTTATTTCAATTGTAAAGGTGTTGAACCCGCTATCTATTTCCTTTATTGAATGAAGTTATCCTTTTGAAATTTTGATTTAGTGATTTTGTATTTCTCTTGATTATTTCATGACTCTTTATTTCAATCTTTTATGATTATAAATATTAGTTCAATTTCCATGATTTCTGACAATACACACATAAAACTTAATAAAGCTATTGAAAGAGAACTTCAAGCTCATCTAACTAAAAATCTAAATAGCTGTGGAAGAAGGAGACGCCAAGAGCGAAGTGCTTCAAAACAACCTATAGAAGAGATTAATCAACCTGCTACACAACCACAAAGTCCCTCGAATGTTGAACCTGTCACGCCCTAAGGGGTATCCTAAATGTAATAGTCTGCCACACTCAATATTAAAGTTTAAGTATGACAACCTTAGTCATTCCTAGAAGCTTTGATATTAAGTGTAAGGCATGCTCTCACAAATTTAGAAGATCATACATGGAATTATGAAGCTTAAGAAGATACAATAACAAATTAAGAAAAGAGGATTCATAATATATATTTCATTCATAACAATAGTATTACAAGTCTTAGGGGCATTTCCCAACCACAATTAACTATAATTCATTACAATGAAATTTCTATGGAGTCTACATTTTATCCAACACTAAACTTCATCTAAAAATTCCTTAACCAAAAAAGAAAATTCCTAATTACAGGGTCCACGTAGCCTCAACCATAAATAGCCAAACTGCAAAAGATATCTATAGGGGTGTAAGTTAATAGGCTTAGTGAGAATTATTTCCATAAGTAAACTTCTTGTGTAGAAAAATTCAAACAAGTTATTTAAACAATCAAGTGAAATGTAACATACACGTGAGCAAACAAGGCATATAGTTTTCTAGGAACTATATATTGAATGGATTTACGCCATCCATTTGGGGTTTGGTGATGTATAATCTCAAAACAGTAGTTTTTATTAAGTTATGCTTTCGATCATTACCGCCAAGAATATAAAGTCTGCTCGGGTTGAGCCATGCTTCCGGATTTCCGCCAAGCATTTGATTCCATGTCGCTAAGCAATTGCTTTCGATCATAATATTTATTTATGTTTCGTGAGTTATATCCTACTGCTAATGCATGCCAAATTAAGCTTTTATCTCCATTTGGACTTGTACTCTATTGTTGTCAAGGTACGCCTTACATCTATATGAGGCTCTCGAAGGACTAAGGTGGTAATTCGGGAATCTTATATGGTATGTGGCGGACTGTTACGTTTAGGATACCCTATGGGGCGTGACAATGAAAACATAAAACATTACAACACAAAACACCTTTCTGAAAACATAAGATAAACATCTAATCAATCCTATAATCTATGTCGATTTTCCTTTTACTACAAAATTTGATGTGGACATATGGGATTTGCTTAGGTGGGTACTTCCTTCTTTCCTTCTTCAACCATCTTTCACGGGGAGGGGGACATGTCATGGTGGTTAGGACTAGAAGATATTCAGGACGTTTTTGCTACAAATTGCTTCAAGTAGCCTCATACCATCATTCTCTTTCCCTTGTTAGAGGGACGAACCCTCGATATGCTAGGTTCTCCTTGATCATGAGTGATTTGCGGTGCATGTACTCCATTGAATTTTTCCATCACCACATCATTGTTTTGATTCCTTGGCATGGGAGTATGAGATCGGCTTCTATTTGGGGCACTTGTATCCAGGGTTGGGTCGACGGGCCATCCAGAATCATGGCTAACTTCATGGTGGTTGGAAACATCGTTATCCCAATGGTGATTTGCTTGTGGCATTATGTGTTCCGTTCCTTGGTTTACTTCCTCTTCTCTTTCCACTTCTTCCTCTACTCCTTCCATATCTTCTTCCAAACCGACTTGTTCACCCCATTCTTCGTTTGGTGATCATAGTGGAGAAAGTCATCAGGATATGATAGCAAATTTCGGTAAACTTCGTACTAGTAGAAATAGGATTCTTCATCGACTTAGCCCCAATCGATGTAGTTGGCAAGCTCGTCACAGGCATAGATGTATATTGGTATTAATGAGTCGTAAGTTCTAAAGTCTGGGAAGATTGGATGTCCATCATTTCGGGAAATGAACGTGGCTTCTTGGAGCATGGGAATATTGTTGTAATAGCACATAAGCCATTCCATGTCGTATATGACTTCCATGTCTGTCCAATTTATGCATCTTATGGCATCATATCTTAAACCGTCGATCACATAATCCTATATAGTATCACAGAGTCCTCTTCTCCATATATTATACATTTCTCAAGCGGACTTAGGTCATCCAACAAGGGCAAATTCTTCACATATAAATCTAACTATTAGTCGATAATCCACAATGGTCTCATCAGTTCTAATGATTAGGCTTTGAGCCTTAACTCTAACTTCTCCGAGGGTAAGCTATAAAAGACAAGGAAGGTTATTAGTCCCTTTTGAATTTTCTAAGCATATCTAATTTATCTAGATCTATGCCTATGTCTACTCAAATTTTTAACTTATGTACCTTTTCTTTTCTAGATTCATTCTTATTACCTTTATTCCTTTAAACTTGTTGCTTAGATACAACTTAAACTGTTATGCCCTGAAAGATATCCTAAATGTGGCAGTCCGCCACATATAATATCTAGATATAGGAATGACTACCATAGTCATACGAAAGTCTCGGTATTATATGTAAGGCGTACAACACGCCAATAGGAGATGCTATTGGGAATTGTGGTTTAACTAGTAAAAATGAACATACAAGAATCCAGAAATAAAGTTAAGCATAAATGACAATTAATAGTCCATTACATAAACCTCAGGGGCATTCCCCCACTAAATCTCCAAGGATCACATAAAGTTACTAGTCTTTACAAAATACTTAAACACTTCATCAAAATATTTTAAAGGAATTCTATTCTAAACCTTCAAGTAGATTTCCTCCAAAAGCTCCCAAAAGAAGACTTACTCTAATATGTGAAGATCTTGGATAGAGGAACAGATGGTCCTACGTGTACAAAAACCTATAGGGTCGTAAGCTTTACGAGCTAAGTGAGAATAAACCCGATTAACATACTTAAAACAAAACAACAACCAAGTTTATTAAATAAGCAAATGGAATGCAACAAACATGTGAGCATACAAGACAAATGATTTTCTAGGAATCATATGTTTAATGAATTCTTGCCCTTCATTCAGGGTTAGGTATTCCGGCCAATTACCGCCAACACTTCTTAAAACCACTTTCATAGATTTTACCGGCTACTATTCATCATAAAAAACATGTAGTTCTTACCGACTCCAACTCTCCATCAATTTGTAGATCTTATGGCTCCTATTTGCCATATACAAATACTACTGGTTATGCCAACTACTATTATCATACAATTGTCCCACCAATTGTATAATACCAAATATAATATGACTCAAAGAATGGAGTGCACGTATCAACTTTTTATTTAAAGTCTCGCCATTTTAATTTCAATTTCTTGTAAGTGATCATCCAATTTCAAACAAGTCAACATGCTAGTAGAACATACAACTCATTATAAGCAATTCATGGATCGATAGGCTTAAAGTTCTTTCATCAACATTATAATCACATGCACCTTTAATTTTATCTTTTCTTTTCTCAAGTCTATCACTACTATGCTATAAGCACAATCATAAGTATTAAAATAAGAGAAGTAGACTCACTCGACCATGGTTCGATGATACTCACTTAATCGTAATAATCCTCGGCATAGTACGCGTCTTCCTCCTCGTTTCCTAAACAAAGAAAATACCCAAAATGAGTATTCCATGGAATCTCTACTCAAAATTTCTAATTCTATTATCTAGTTGCGGTAAAATTCGTATAGGTAGAAATTTCAACTTAAAATTGCCATAACTTGCTCATTTTAACTCGAAATTTCGTATATTATATATCGTTTTCTACCTATTCCAAAAGATCTATCCATTTCTAAGGTTATTTTTGTTATAAAAGTCATTTAGGTCCCGAAACAATGAGGTACATATTCATTACAAAAATTCCGGTTTTCAAAACACAAGTTTGCAAATTTTTCTTTATCCAAAAATCCTTGTACCAAAATGTAGATATTAGTATAGTTGGAAAAATCCTTTGAATATATATATATAGACTCATATTGTATGTATGAAGTTAGTGATGTTGTCTCAATAATGATTTTTGTAAAACAAGGTACCCTAAAAGTTGGAAATGCAAAACTTTGAAAATTTTCACTTTAGTTTGTTAGAAAAATTTCTTGAATCATTATAAGTGAGTATTTCCTCCTTATAATTTTATTTCTTAACTTTTGGAAATAATTAAATTTTTCCCAAAATAATTTTAGCCTTTTTAAGATTCTTACAACATTATTTCTACAAGTTGAAAATATGGCTCCTAAGTATTCCTTGATAGTGGTTAAAATTTATTAAAGTTTACATATTCTTAGTTTTTCCTAAAGTTAATTTTACTTTAATAAATAACAATGATTTCCCAAGTTGTTTACTAATCTTATTCCCTAAGAAAACTTTATTTCTAGAAGAGAAACTTTCTTGATGATTTTACAAAACTTGTCTAATCCTTAATATTTTAGAGTATTGGCGGAAACTTCCGTAAGGAAGTTTAAGGAAACCTTTGCTAATCAAGAATTGAAATCTTAAGTTTTTAAAGAAAACTTTTCCATTTAATTGTTTTGAAAAGAGTATGTGTCATATATCTACTTTATATATCATTTGTTGAAATTCAAATGTACCATTGTTATTAAAAACTTATGATGACCTTATCTAGATTTTGGAAAAGATTTGTTAAGATAGAACCCCGAGTTTTTATGGAAAATCATTTCTTAAGTGACAAAGTTTAGTTTTTGAAAAGAGTTCTTATCTTCCTTTATTTAAGAAAATTCCCTTTTTATTTTTCTTGAGACAATATCAATATGCTCATGCATAAACATGAATATGTAACTATGAGAAATAGAACAATATATCATAATAAGATAAGGTATATATAAGAATCAATAAGAGCATAATATTAAGATCAAGTATTGGAAACATTAACTTCATCAAGGTAACTTAGTCAAGTATTGGGAGCATTATCTTCATTAAGACAACTCTAAACTAAAAATAAACCATTCCTAAAAGAAAAAGAAAAAAGAAAAGAAAAGAAAAAGCATTGATAATAATAAGGACAATTTAGAGGAAGTTAGTGAGCATTTAGGCTCTAAAAATATATAGGTATACATATACTTAATAATATATATAGGATTAGATTAGGAGCATAATAACAATAATAACAACATGGTATCATAATATCAAAATAACAAAATCGGAATTCTTAGCATGTGCAAAAACAAAACATGAATATGTTGTTGCTTCTACAACTTATATAAGTTTCAAGAAACAACACCATGGTCATACTAAGTTACATGACATGGAAATAATAGTGATAGAAAGTTTTTACCTAAGAGTGTTTTTGTTGGAAGAGGAAGATGATGAGTGGTAGTATTATGTAGGTAGTAATGGATAGTAGATGATTTATGTGTAGAGAAGAATTTTGGAAAAATTGATGGAAGAGAGGTTTAATAGAGAGAATTTGTAGAGAAATTTTGGGAAAGTTTTGTTATGTAAAATAAGTGTGTGAAAGAAATGAAGGGAGATGTGGTATTTATAGAGTTTTGTGGAAGGAAATTAAATGTAATAAGATAAATTGAAAAAGAAAAATAATGGGGATGAGAGAGGGGGAGGGCATCGGCCATGCATAAGAGAGAGAGGGAGAGATTTATTTTTTTGTTGTTTTGTAATGAAAAGTAATTAAAATGTGAAGTATGGTAGATGTGAAGTAGTTTTGGAAATGTAAAAAGTAGAAAATAAGTGTATAGGTAGTAAGAATAGGTTGTAAGATAAAGTAGAGATAGATGAATAGTAATGCATAGTAGAATAGGATAATGAATAGTAAACAAGACTAATATTACACCGGTAGTAAAGAAAATACACGTATAAATGTGATATCTGTTATTTTTAGCTACGGAAAAATTATGAAACTGATATTTTTGAAATCCTTGTATTATTATGGATCTAATGGTATTGTCAGAATATTTTTACTATTTTGAGCCCCGGGACATGCTTTTCGAGAGCTGATCCCGTTTGGATCTGAAATACACTAAAAATTAACAAATATGATATTTTTAAGCTTTCTTATATTATTGCGAACTATTATCCATAATTATTTCAATTCCTTTATTTAGGGTTTAAGAAAACGAGATTGTCAGATCTAAATACTAGGGTTTGTTCTAGTCTTTTATTGACTTTATGGTTTTCAGTTGCCATTTAATTATAAGATTTAATCATAAACTTAACAAAATTTCAAGGGTTTATACATCTAATTATATCCTATACTTTATTTGATTTATTTAATCTATCTAAACTCCATTTCTAACTTAGGTAAAGGTTTGGGGTATTTCATATAATGATTGAAAGAAAAGATTTGAATACTATATTTTGATTAATCAATCAATTAATCAGTTACATGTAAGATAAACTAAGATTTTGTATTAGACAAATTGCAAAATTACTAGAGATTCTATCTTTTGAAAGATATTATGCAATTTTAATATATGATAGGGGATATTGATTCTCTATGGTTGTAGTGAAGTATAGGGTATTGGTTTCTATAGTTACCATTAGCTAATTAAATATATTAAAACAACATATGAAAAGTAGTAACTAAATAGAGTCTTATAATCTCTAACTCGCAAGGCGGTTCACATATCGCTGGTGCACATGTGATATGACAACTTTAGAGTAATGCTTCTAGATGCCTATTAGGGTCATGATACTAATAGTTCATTATTAGATTGCTTCTTCTTTATAAATGTATAATGTAAATACAATTATCATCTCCACCAATTACACAAAACTTAAATATCATACACACACACACACACATTTTCCTCAAAGTGAAAAACGAAATATTAGAGTGACATTTATCATGTAATTAGTTTTTTATAAATATTTACAAGCATCTTATTGTGAAATTTTGAAGTAACATAATTTAGATCGGTCTTAATTGATAAACTTTATGAAAAGCAATGTCACAGGATAGTGCACCCTCTTCTTCGCTTACGAACATTCTCTGCATCTTTACGTGCTTTCTCTAGACTTTCCCTCAATTTGCAAATTTCATTATTCGACATGATTTGAGCTTCTTGAGCATTCTCCTCTGCCTTCTTTCTAGCAGCTTCCTCTTTTGCCAATTTCTGCTCTAGCCTACTAATTGTGTCTTTAAGCTTTTCTTCAACCTAACAAAACCATCCATACATTCAATAGCTTAATATAACAACCAGCTTGAGTGAAAAACTAAGTATAACTATTATTCTCAATTTCTTACAAGGGATGAATCTTATAGAATACCCACTGAAAAATATTTAATCGAATTATTGATCCTAAAAATTTAGTGCATCGCAAGAACATTTTAGCCTAAAGCAACCCAAGCCTAAAGCTAGGAAACCTAAAAAAAAAATGTCATACATATATGAAGTTATGTGCTAATGTTAAAATGATCAATTAAGTTTAAGAAAAAAAATGCATGCACATGGATAGACATGAAAAAACTAATAAGCATAGAAATCAAAGTAATTTATCACTTTGGAACAAAAAGAAACAATAAAAAATTAAAAAAGTAATATAAGCAAATCCTTACATAATGGCCCATCAATGTTGATTTTCAAGTTTTGTTCATTTGTTGTGAACCAATCAAATTCTAAGTAGTAAGTAAATCGGAGCTTGGTTAACTAGGTTTTAATAAATATGTATTAGGCTAAGGTTTATTAGTACTTGATTCAAGGAGGTAGCTAATTTAACATAATAGTCAGCTCAAAATTAATAAAATATTTCATGTGCACATATGTTAATCACTCTCTTTGTTGGCCTTGTACCCAAATCATTCTTCTATAGATAAAATCTTTAAACTCAATTTACGATACCTCTCAAAACTCCTATAAGAATATGAGCAAGCATTTTAGGAACCTTCCAATTAAAAAAAAAAACTTCTTTAAAATGCACAAAAAAGATAAATCATGATCTTCCTTCACTAAAGTTAAAATTGAACTCAAACTTATTAATTAAGTAGAGAAAAGCTAATTTAGTTAGTAGGCATCACTTGGACAAATTTCAACCCATGATCACATATATTAATCACTAAATGAATTAATAATCCACATAGAATTCTCACTTCCTTTTTTTATTTTTAACTCCACAATAAACAATCATATACATTATAGATTACAATAATAATATACTTCAAAGTAGAAGGAGAAAAGCCCGAGAGATCAGCTACAAAAAGTAACGCCAAAATTACCATTTCTGTTACTCGCTTGAGCATATCCTCATGAGTTTTTTGCATTTGCTCTTCCAATTTAGCTATATCTGCTTTGGTATATCCTCCTCTTAAGGAATTAACAATTTCTTCTCGCTTCTGTTAAATAGACATTAATGTTACTTTAGAGTAAGTGGTAGACAAATAATTTATATAATACTATATATGATATAACCCACTAACCTTCATATCAGTAAACAATTCGTCACTATAAGGTTTTCCTTCATTTTGATTGATAACAATATTTAAAAGAGACAAGAGCTCCTGAACTTGGGCTTTCCTCTTTGATTCATGCTTTGTCTTATTATCGAAAAGCACCATCCGGTTCCCACAAAGGTTGAGAATATCCTTCATATTTGTAATAACATGTTAATATCAGCTTAAATGAATTTGAATATATGATAGAATTGACCTCATCCTTATAAATTTTTCATAGTAAAAAACTTCAATATTCCATTTTTTTGTCATGCAAGTAGCATTATTTCATAGAGCATGCAATGGAACTATTCAATTGCAAAGTTTTCTTTAAAAAAAAAAAAAAAAGGCAAAGGAAAAAGAATACATTTCATTCACTCGAACTGATCAATGCTACAATGCACCCACGCATTGCTTCAAGTTCAACCAATAATTGAAAAGGAATGGCAATTTATAAGATCATTTTGGAGGCAATAAATATGTAGAATAGTGGAAAAATAAATTTGAAGCTTGTCATGATAGACAACTACCATACTAAATATCCCAAATAGCACGTTTGATTGATAGAATGGAATAAAATAGTACTAGAAAAATTGAATGTAGAAATGATACCTACTATTTTGATTACAATCAAAATTATATAAATAATAGATTAGGAATATATCTAAAACTAACAATATTTCTTTATCATATACCATGGCTTGACTCTTGGCAAGAGTCTCATGGGTAACCTATAAAAGAGAAGAAGAACAAGAAAGAAAGGAAAGAATAGTTATTCCTTTTGTCATGAAAAAAAAATAGCAACAACTATAGCAATTTTATTGAATATCTATTCCATCAACCAAATAAAATAATATCTTTGCACAAGGGAGAAGTAGCTGCTCTACTCCACTCAACACTAGGAGAAACGTAAGTTCCCATTGAAAATTACTCAATGTGTTAGAAAATATTAATAATGAGAAAGTAATAGAAGTAGGTAACCTTTAAAGGCTGAGGGCATTCACGACCTAGGTAATCTTCCAAAGTTTCATCATTATCATCAAGTTCATCCCCTCCAGTGAAAAGGACAATCATGTAGTTTACGATTTTGTTTCCAAACAAAGTTCTCAAGCTATGAAGAATTGCTGCTTCTTCTTCAGAAAAGCGACTTTTAACAGAGAAGACAGCAAGAACAGCATGAATTCCATCTTTGGCTAAATCAATGCATCTAAGTATTTCTTTACCAATAAATTCAATTGAAGTAGAACTATCAAAGAGACCTGAAAAATGATCCAATATGCCCATAAAGCTTCCATTACTCTATTAAATGTCTATTTAAAAAAAAAAAAAGGTCAATCACTAATTCATACCAGGAGTATCTATTACATTGATTGTTTGACCATCCTCCAGCACAGTTTTAAACAACTCACAACTTTTTGTGATGCCAGATGAGCTAGCCCTAGATTTAAATGCCTTTCTTCCTAGAATGCTATTTCCGGTAGCACTTTTACCATTTCCAGTACGACCAACTAAAACCATTGTTCGAACATCGTTGTTGATGCCAACCATCATAAAAAGCTAGAATAACCTAATTGCAAAGCAAATAACAATGCTAAGTTAAAGTTCCAGTAACATCTACTTCATTCAACAAAAGATAGCCATATTTCATCATGTGACGGTTTATTTGTCTCATCATATTCTAATTATTTTGGCATCATATTTTTCATTTTCAAAACAGATGTTTGTAAAAAAAATAGATATCGATGAAAAATTAACAAGTTTACTCATGAACTGATCAAACAGAACCAATACAGATATGGTACTATTAAATTATAGATACTGGTCTAATATAGATACGATACAAATAAAAATTTGACAATCCAAATAGAGCTAAATAAATAATCAAACAATTGCGATTAAGGGGTCTACCTCTTGTAGAAAGGAATTTAGTTTGCAAAAAAAAAAAAAAAAAAAGATGAGAAGCCGAGTTCATTAGTGATCACATACCTTATTCGAAGGATAAAGGAAGTTTTAAAACAATGCGACTTTATTTACTTGATGATGCATCACATTTATAGATAAATGAAGAGTAGCAATTATGTTTTTGTTTCAGCAAGGTATTCTAAACTTATTCTAAAACATATCTCAAGGAAAATGTTTAGATAAGGGAAGAAAGTTAAGTAAAGAACTTGTTCCCACTTTACCTTACTTGCTGGATTGGATTGGAATTGTTTTGTATTCTTTTTCTTTCCTTTTTTGTTTCCCAATCTTAATATATGTTTGGGATTATATGTATCTTATCTCAAACTACTAATAATATAATAAAGATAATAACATAAGAATGTATTCATTATTATTTCTCTATCTCTACTTTTTCTTACTACCTATTATACACCTATTTCTCACAATTTTCATTTCCAATATTACTTTATATCTTTCAACTCTTACAGATTACATTCTTTTCATTACAAAAAAATACAAAATAATCAAATCTCTCCCTCTCTTTTTCTCTCTTTCACGCTGGCCATCACTCCCTCTCCCTCTCCCTCACAATTTCTTTTATTTTCAATTTATTTTAATACATCTAATTTCCCTCCACATTTATTTATAAATACCTCCTCTCCCTCCATTTCTTTCACACACTTTATTAACATACCAAAACTCTCTCAAATTCTCTCCATAAAATCCCTTTCCAAATTCTCTTCGCAACTTTCTCTTCCTTTCATAAAACTATCATCTACATACAACTACCAATATTTTATTTCTTCTTCAACAACAAATAACCTTAGGTAAAAATTTCTAAAACCATCTTTGTCACACCTCAAGGGGTACTCTAAATGTGGCAATCTGTCATATATAATACTAAAGCCTATGAATGACTACCTTAGTCATGCAAAGACTTCCATATCATGTACAAGATGTACATCACAACAAAGGAAATGCATCGGAGTAGCTCAATTTACATTGATAACAATTAAGTAACAAGGCAAGAAGAATACTTATCATAAAATATAAACATGATTGATTACAAATCTTAAGGGCATACCCCTGCTATTGTTTTCAAGTCTATATAAATACATTCTTTAGTAATCTCCAAAATACTAACATAGCATATATTGCATATAAGGAAATTACAATATAAATTCATCCTATATTCCCATTGCTTCCCTAAGGGTGTAAAATCCATCAATGATGTCCTTAATGTCTTGATCTTTGAATAGAGCCACGAATATAATTGTTTCAATAAAGATCCATAGTGGTGTAAGCTTACAACTAACTTAGTGAGATATTCTATTTTCATTCGCACCGTGATTTGAAACAAGTTTATTTAATTTTCACACATATCCTATACATGCTATATAACAATCACATGATTACACAAATATATATAGTGATGTGTGTATTTTCACCAAGTCTAAAATTTATAATCCAAGTAATTCAGATCCACACAAGGCAGCGCACCTATCTTGTAGTATGGAAATTAACTCGGATGTTGTCCTAAAGATCTATGGGCAATTACTAGTAATACCCTTTCACCACTATCTAGTCTAAATTATCAAAAGATTTTATTAACCCTAATAATTAATTATGCTAATAATTGACAAACCCTAATTATAGAATATGAGAGCTTTTCTTAATTTAATTCAATTCACAACAATGCCCCTAGTTTTGATCCACCCTAACCTTTAATACTTATGATAAAATTAACTGATGAAAAATCAAATCTTGAACTGCAGGGTTTCTAACTTAAACCAATTACTCTCTTCAAGTTAATTGATTCCTAATTTTACATGAGAAAATGGGAATATCTTCCTTCACTTACGTCAATGCAAAATTGCATGAAATTCATAGACCCTAAATAAAGATTTAATCTTTATGGTAGAAATTCGAAGCCTCCCTATGTCTAGGTGAAACATGCAAATTTATCATTCATGTAAGATCTATCCTATTAGTTGAAATCTCTTTCTAATTAATAAGAATCAAACAAGCAATAATCCTGGCTAGAAAATTATTATAAGACAATTAAACCACATGAATGATTTCATGATCAAAACTTTTCATCAATTGATAACAATTCAGGACATGAGTTAGGGTTTCACAAAACCTAGGGCATACAAATCTACTCTTTCATATAATAAACAATAGAAACAATAGATCTAGAAGAGTTTAAATAAATCATAATAACAAAAAACTCCTTTGAAACAATTGTTGTGACTCCGGATGTTTCTGCCGTCAATTCCTCTTGAAAAACTCTCCAACAAACGACCTTTAGGGTTAGGAATAATATCTGACTCTCTCTTTTTCTCTCAAACAATGAAAGAAGGCCATATTTATACAAAATTGATCATATACGGGTACCCTACACGACCCGTGTAGGTTGGGGCGTGTACACCATAATTCCAGCGCATTTTCCTTTGTTGTCATATGTACACTACTCATCCTACACTACCCATGTAGCTCGGGTCGTGTACATTAAAAAAGCTAATTTTTCTTCAAGTTTATCCTCCAAATCTACATTAGTAGTGTATAATTACTAGTGTATGACCAGCAACTTCATCTAGGCTCCATAATCCTTCAATAACTTGGTTTCTTTCATGATAAATCTCTTGAAAAGCTCCATTGTTCCATAATTATCCCTGAAACAAATAATTAACCCAATAAAAGTTCTTTCCTTTGATGAATTGCTCAAATAGCATATAAAATATGCTATATAATGCACAAACAATGAGGGTCTTAAGACACTTATCAAACTTCCCCACACTTAACCGTTTGCTTGTCATCAAGTAAACAACAAAAGACAAAGTAAATCCATCATCAAATATACCGAAGAATTCTTTATAAATCCAAAGTTCATTTAGCATTCATCAAGTCTTTTAGACCATAACAACTCACTTTGTAACTATTGCTCAAACCTACCGTATAAATGTAATTAGCATGCTAAAATCAAAATTTTAAGATTAATCCAGGTAAGTTAAACTTTACCCTCACCATTTAACAGCAGACTCCAGAGTCACAAAGTAATTACAAAGTCAAACAATAGCAAAAGAGACCTAGTTATACTTCACCACCTATTAACAAGTATATAAACTTTTCAACCACTTCTCTAAGCATAATAATATAAAGTGAAAGTAACTACATCCGTTTTTTCCCTTGGATTTTCTCCTTCATTTTAAATCTCTTCGAATTTCTTTTTATAGCCTTCAAAGGGATTTCCTTTAGACGGGGTGTAGCTCGTATCTTTTCAGCTCTTATTAATTGTTCAAAGCTCATATAATGAACTTTTGCATTTCTTCCCTTCTCGTTATAGTGAGTTCATTGAGTCGGTATATCCCGAGCTCATCACCCAAGTGACCAGGTTTTAAAGGGACCCCATCGAACTCTCCCTCACTTTAACATTCAAGTTCAGAATACTCATAACTCAATTGCTTGAGTCAATGGAGTAAAGGTTTTTTTTTTTTTTTTTTAATTCAAAGAGGTTATTCATAAAGGATCACCAAGTGATAAACATCATATGCTCTTTCACAAAATATTAGGAGGGCTCTCAAAATTTTGGAAAAGAAAATATACAAATCAACAAGTTTAAAAACATAACCGTTTAACTTTCAACTAAGGACTTCAATCCACTTCTAGACTGTAAATTCCATTACTAAATAACAAGTAAGATTACCCCACCTAGATTTCATCCTGAAATTTATCTAAATATACCAACTACAAAATAGGTGAGTAAGGTACTATGTAAGTTGCTTTTACTTTAATTTGAATGCTAATTCAAACAATTTTAAAGAGTATATTTTCAAGATTTATCTTAACTCAATTCATATTCAACTGTCAAGTACATTTGCAAAGTTGTAAGTGGGGGAATTTTGATTTAAAAACTTGAGTTCAACAATTCAAATTCATCATCAAGATAATATGATCAATCAAGTACATGGAAAATCTATCAAATCCCAAATATATTCCATTCAGAGTGCCCCTTCCCACACTTAATTGAGACAGTGTTCCCAATATCTCACAATACAATGCAAACTAGGAAAAAAGGAAATGAAGGAATAAAGATGAGAACTTCCCCATGTGAAAGCAGTTTCCAAGAATAATAGCTGTTTGCAGCACCATCAGAAGTAAGGGTTTGTGAACCTAAAACAAAATTAAGCTAGCATGACCATAGCGGACGCTTTAGATCTAAATGGCTCATACTGAATAGCACAATCACACAACTCCTGCCAGTAATATTGAGGCTCCACTGTTCGGGGTAGACCCACTGGTAAAGAATGAAACTCAAATGATGTAATTTCCTCTTGAGTGTACAGACCTATATACTGGCAGAATTGAGCTAAAGTAATCTTATACACTTTCCCAAAAGCTTGAAATGAAAAAACATCCTCGTCGAGTGACCTATCTTCCTCCTCCTCATGTCTTAAAGTGGAAAGCACCTCCAAAGTAATACTCCTATAAGTAGGAGTCCGAATAGCAAACAGTTGTTCCCATGGTCCCATAGACAAAAGCTCATGGATCTGTTGCTCCTTGTCATACTCAGCAAGCATGGGCCAATTTACGTACTTATGAGCTCCAAAAGGCTTCTTGTCTGACCTAGTTTTCCTAGCTTTGCTCCACAGTTGATCAGACAATAGTGGACTAACCTTTTTAGCTTGTGAGACCTTTCTTTTCTTTGAAGGTGGTGCTGGAGTAGATTGAGAGGATTTAGATTTCTTGTTTACTTCTTTTGTTCTTGCCATCCTACATGGAGATGAGAGAACAAATTTGAGTATAAAAAGAGATACAAGAACTCAAAATCATATAAATCATGAGAAGTAACATTAAGAACATGGAGACGAAAGTGGAACAAGTGTGCGAAAGTTGTATAGAAACTATGTATACACTAGTCATTGTACACGACTAGTGTAGGGGTAGTGTACAACCAAAAAAATGTAAGATTTAAAATCAACACGAACGCGAGAAAATCACTCGTGTAAGAACTCGTGTTGAAAATTATGGTTGTCACTAAAACAATAAACCAACTTTAATCACTAAAAATTAAACCAATTTTCCTTCAAATCCCAATTTTCGCACAAAACAAACCCTAGATTTTCGATTAAGATGATATGGCAAGAATTACTCCAAACTAACATGTGCATTGTGCATTAGAATGACCTAATTGCACTAAAAACACTAAAGCCCCAATTTTCTTGCCAAATAAAAATCTCACATGAACCCTAGATTTATACTTGCGCATGAAATCATGCATGATTAGAGCAAAGGAAAACATAACTAGCACTTCAAAAAATGATCAACAACAACACGCATACACCAACAACAAAATCGCATTTCACCCAAATTCATCTCAACTTCGTAAAGCTCCAAAACTCCACAACTTTCGCATGGCTAGACGAACTAAAAGAGAACACTTAATGAGGAATAGGAAGAAATTTATTACATACCTTCATTGATGATGATGATCCCCGATCGTGACTCCTATAGTGTGATGGTGTGGTTGTGTAAGGGAGTGAGAGGAGTGTAGTGTAGTGTTGTGTTGTGTAGGAGAGGGAAAGAGAAAATGGAAAGAGATAAAGACCAGCATGTGTGTAAAATACAAGGACTGGACGTACATGACCTGAGCTACACAGGTTGTGTAAGATGACTAATGACACCACAGTGGCAGTGTCTCCATACACGCTCTCCTACACGAGTCATGTATAACGACTCGTGACTCCATAGGTTGCCAATTTTCGTACACTGACTCCTATACGAGTCGTGTAGAACGACTCATGACTCTATAGCTCGCATGATCTTGAACACGGCAGTATACACGAGTCATGTAGATTGACTCATGACTTCACAGTAGCTACGCAAACATACACTACCCTGATACACGAGTAGTGTAGAACAACTCATGAAAGCACAGTAGCTAGAATTCATACACTACTTTAGTCCACTGGTCGTGTAGAACGACTCATGAAAGCACAATAGCTAGAATTCATACACTACTCTAGTACACTGGTCGTGTACTATGGTAGTGTACACAGGGAGTGATTTTTTTTTTTTTTTCACATGAATGATCTTAAGCATCAAAGGTTTAAAATAATGCATATGATAGAATACTTACCTAGAACACTTAGCAATTTAAGATTCTCCTCTTTACCTTCCTTGGTTGTGATTTTCCCCACACTTAGCATGAAAACTCAAGTGTCTCTTTTGACTATGGCTCAAAAATCTGCAGAAACAGGATGTTAGGATAGAAAAGCTAGGAAAAGAAAAACTTACCTATCAAAGTCAAACATGGGTTGCCTCCCATGAAGCCTGTTGTTTAACGTCGTTGGTTCGATGTTCTCAAGCTCTTCAAAGCTAATTATCTGGTGGATGGAGTTTAAACTCCTCCCGATCCTCGTTTTTTGCTCCTCCTCCTAAGTACAATTTGACTCTTTGGCCATTCACCTTAAACGTGCCTTTCTCAGGATGCTCCAGTTCCACAGCACCATGTGGAAAAACTTGCTTAACTAGAAAAGGCCCGAACCATCTCGATTTTAACTTGCCTGGGAAAAGCTTCAACCGAGAGTTAAATGAAAGCACTTGATCCCCTACCTTGAACTTCTTTGGATGACGAATGTGTGCATCATGATATCGTTTCGCTTTCTCCTTATAAAGTTTCATATTTTCATATGCAGTCATCCTCCATTCATCTAATTCATTCAGCTGAAATTTTCTTTGTGTCCCGAAGAACTTAAATCAAAGTTCACCTGCTTGATT
This sequence comes from Combretum micranthum, assembly GCA_024138025.1. Lineage (NCBI taxonomy): Eukaryota > Viridiplantae > Streptophyta > Magnoliopsida > Myrtales > Combretaceae > Combretum > Combretum micranthum. The sequence continues at coordinate 52,854 of JAMXBD010003789.1, forward strand.
ACCCAATACGCCTTATGTTCAATTTCTACCGGAAGGTGGCACGCTTTCCCATACACCAATCTATAGGGAGTAGTCCCCAAAGGTGTTTTGTAAGCAGTCCTATATGCCCACAAGGCATCATCTAGTTTCTCTGCCCAATATATTCTATGATGACTAACCGTCTTTTCAAGGATCCTCTTCAACTCTCGATTTGACACTTTAACTTGACCGCTTGTCTGAGGATGGTAAGGTGTGGCGATTCGATGAGTAACCCCATATCTCCTCAAAAATTTTTCTAATTGGGAGTTACAGAAATGTGTTCCTCTATCACTAATAATAGCTCTAGGGGATCCAAACCTTGAAAACAGCTTTTTCAAGAATTTACATACTACCCGAGCATCATTGGTGGGTAAAGCTTGAGCTTCCACCCACTCAGAAATATAGTCTACTGCCACTAGTATGTATTTATTCCCAAAAGATGTAGGAAGTGGTCCAACAAAATCAATGCCCCAAAGATCAAATACTTCACATGCCAAGATATAATTCTGAGGCATTTCATCCCGTCTAGATGTATTTCCTATTCTCTGGCATCTATCACAAGAAAGAACAAAACGGTGAGCATCTTTAAAAATTGAAGGCCAATAAGAACCTATCTCGATAACTTTATGCGCTGTCCGGTTGGCACTATAATGACCCCTAGTAGGACCTGAATGGCAGTCAAATAGAATCTTCCAACCTTCCTTATGAGTCACACATCGTCTTATGACTTGATCTGCACAAAGCCTGAAAAGAAAAGGATCCTCCCAGTAGCAATGTTTTAAATCAGAGAAAATTTTCTTTTTAGCATGGCGATCTAAATCATCAGGGAGAATTCTTGCAGCAAGATAGTTAGCAATATCAACAAACCATGGTAATTTAATACTCAAATGCTCACAAACTGCAAGGAGTCTTTCTTCATGAAAATTGTCATCAATATCTCCATCATCAAGGTCACTTAATTGTGGATTTTCCAACCTTGACAAATGATCTGCCGCTAAGTTTTCTGCTCCCTTTTTATCACGGATCTCTAAGTCAAACTCTTGTAAGAGCAAGATCCATTGGATCAACCTAGGCTTAGCATCAGTCTTGGACAACAGAAACTTCAAAGCAGAATGATCTGTATACACAACAACTTTAGATAAAACAAGATAAGATCTAAATTTGTCGAAAGCAAATACTACCGCCAATAATTCTTTCTCTGTTGTGGTAGTTCTCCTGAGCACTGTTGAGCGTCTTACTAGCGTAGTATATTGGTTAGAAATGCTTCTCACGTCTTTGTCCAAGGACAACACCCACAACAAAATCGCTCGCATCACACATTAGTTCAAACGGAAGGTTCCAATTAGGAACTATCATAATCGGAGCAGTTGTCAACTTCACCTTCAAAAGATTGAAAGCATCAAGGCATTCTTGGTCAAAATCAAAGGCAGCATCCTTCTCCAATAGCCTTGTCATTGGTCGAGCTATTTTGGAGAAGTCCTTAATGAATCATCGATAAAACCAACATGTCCAAGAAAACTTCTAATGGCCTTCACTGAAGTTGGAGGCGGAAGTTGTTCAATGACTTCAATCTTCGCTCAATCGACTTCAATCCCTTTCTCTGAAACCTTGTGCCCAAGCACAATACCTTCCCTGCACATAAAATGGCATTTTTCCCAATTAAGTACCAGGCTGGTTTCTTCACAACGGATCAAAACCTTCTCCAAGTTAGCTAAGCATTCACCAAATGAATTCCTAAAGACCAAGAAATCATCCATAAATACTTCCATAATTTTTTCCACCAAATCATCAAAGATTGCTAACATGCACCGTTGAAATGTAGCCGGTGCATTACAAAGCCCAAAGGGCATCCTCCTATAGGCATAAGTGCCATAAGGACAAGTAAATGTTATCTTCTCTTGATCCTCTGGAGCTATAGGTATTTGGAAGTACCCAGACATCCCATCAAGATAACAATAGTACATATGTCCGGCAAGCCTCTCTAACATCTGATCTACAAATGGCAGAGGGAAATGGTCCTTTCTGGTGGCTTCATTTAGTCTTCTATAGTCTATGCAAACTCGCCATCCAGTTACAGTTCTCATTGGAATGAGTTCATTTTTCTCATTTGGGACCACAGTCATCCCTCCTTTCTTGGGTACCACTTGTGTTGGACTAACCCAAGAACTATCAGATATAGGATATATCATCCCAGCATCAAGTAGCTTTATGACTTCCTTCTTAACCACATCCTTCATATTCGGGTTTAGCCTTCTTTGGGGTTGAACAACAGGCTTGTAACCTTCTTCTAACAAAATTTTATGAGTACAGAAGGATGGATTAATACCTTTAATGTCAGAGATCTTCCAAGCAATTGCTCGCTTGTGTGTTTTGAGGATCGAAATCAGTTGCTTTTTTGTTCATCTGATAAGTCTGAAGTAATGATCACTAGCAGCTTAGAATCTTTCTCCAAGAAGGCATACTCAAGAAAATTTGGAAGCTGCTTCAATTCAAGCATCGGTGGCTCTTCAATAGAAGGTTTCAGCCGTGCTTCATTGTTCTTCTTCAATTCTTCAAACCTATTCTAAGGTATGAATTGTTCTGTAGCATCCAACTCTGCTATGATAGCTCTTACCTTGGGGTTCGTCACTTCTTTCTTTTCATTTTGAGTCAAACCCAATTCCATTTCATCTCTACTTATAATTTCTTCAATGTGATCAGACACTGAGGAATCCACAACATCAATTGAGTAACAGGAGTCAGCAGATCCCATCGGATGTTTTAATGCTGCAGAAACTGTTACCACCAATTCTTCATCTCCAACTCTAAGTGTAAGCTTCCCTTCCTCAACATCTATCACTGCTCTTGCTGTGGCTAAGAAAGGTCTACCCAAAATCAAGGGTATATCCCTATCTTCATCCATGTCAAGTATCACAAAATCTACAGGATAAATGAAGTTGCCAACTTTCACTAGAACGTCTTCAATAATTCCTCTTGGAATTTTTACAGAACGATCAGCTAACTGAAGACTCATGCGAGTGGGGCGGGGTTCAGTTAAGCCCTCAAGGCCTAGTTTCTTGAAAAAGGAGTAAGGCATGAGATTAATACTCGCCCCAAGATCAGCCAATGCTTTATCAACAGATAATTCCCCACAACACATGGAATAGTGAAACTTCCAGGATCTTTCAACTTTGGAGGTAACTTATTCTGAATAATCGAGGAGCAATTTGCTCCTACTTCAATTGTAGAGACATCCTCCAACTTCCTCTTGTTAGACAAAAGTTCCTTAAGGAACTTAGCGTATTTAGGCATTTGAGAAAGAGCTTCCACAAATGGAAGATTAATGTGAAGTTGCTTGAACAGATCCAAGAATTTATCAAACTGTTCTTTATCCTTTTTCTGATGAAGACGAGCAGGATATGGTATTTTAGGTACATACTCTTTAACTGCTTGAGGTTGTTTCTTTTCTGGCTCAGCTGTGCCCTTCTCAGAATTCTCATTTCTATTAACTTCCTTCTCCACATATTGCTCAGGCTCCTCCTCACTTCTGCTCGGAATTTCTTTACCACTTCTCAAATTAATGGCTTGCACCTGTTCCTTAGGATTAGGCTCGGTATTCCCAGGAAGAGATCCTGGCTGTCTTTCTGAAAGCAGTTTGGCCATTTGGCCAATTTGTTGTTCCAAGGTGTGAATAGAAGCTTCTTGATTCCGATGACGTGCATCAGAACTCTGGATAAACTATGTCAGAAGGTCTTCCACATTTGGCTTTTTCTCAGGTGGTGGAAGAGCAAAAAGTTGTAGATGCGTTGGTAATTGTTGCGGCTACAGCTTATGAAGCCCAGGTGGAAAATTGCGTTTTTGTGCATTCTGATTGCTCCAAGAAAAATTTGGATGATCTCTCCAACCTCGATTATATCTATTGCTATAGGGATTATAGTTTCCGGTTCCTCTGTCGAATTTGTTCACAAAATTCGCTCCCTCCATGCTTTGGCTAACACCAGAAACATAAGAATCTCCCATTGAAAAATTTGAAAAGCCCAAAGGAAAATTACATTGAGGTGAAGCATCCATATTTGGCATATGACTTGGCCCTGCATTTGACATAGGTTGCATTCTACTCATTTGAGCTGTAAGTGATGCAACTTGTGCTTGAAGTTGAGCAACTGCATCCGACTCATGATTAGTAGTTACTTGCCTCGGTTTATTTCTTTCACTATGCCAATAGAATGTGTTTCTTGCCATATCTTCTATCAGATCATATGCCTCAGGAGCGCTTTTCTTCATCAGACTTCCACCAGCCACTGCATCAATCATAGTCTTCAATTGATCACAAAGGGAAGAATAGAAAATTCTAACCAGATCATGAAGAGAAATTCCATGGTGAAGACAATGCCTAAGGAGTTCCTTGAACCTCTCCCAAACCTCATAGAGTGATTCACCCTCATACTGATGAAAGGAGAGTATATCATTACTCAATTGTATTGTCTTGCTTGGTGGGAAAAATTGCTCCAAAAATTTCCGTGCCACTTGATTCTAATTGGTTAGGAAATGAGGGGGTAGTGAATTTAGCCAGTTGCTTGCCTTATCCCTAAGAGAAAAAGGGAATAGTCTAAGGCGTATTGCATCATCGATACCCCATTACTCTTAACGGTGGCACATATCTGTAGAAATCTTGACAAATGATCGTGTGGATTTTCAGAGGCTCCTCCTCCAAATTGATTAACCTGCACCATCTGAATTAGAGCAGGCTTCAACTCAAAATTATTCGCTTGTATTGCAGGCCATGCAATAGGTGGAGCGACTCCTTCGACTGTGGGCATAAACAATTCCCACATGGGTCTATGCACTTCATTGCCAGCAACTTGAAATGGATTATTTTCATTCCCACCAACTTGATTTGGATCACGTTCATTTCCTTGTCCTTCCATGGTTTGCAAAGTCTCTAGATTGGCTCTTCTTTCTCTTTGCCTCCTGTGAAATGTCCGGTCTATTTCAGGATCAAATTCAAAATTCTCCGATGAAGAACTACTTGTCATAAACTGCAAGAGATGAAAAATGGATTAATTTTTTTTTTTTTTTTCAAAAGTAGAAAGAAGAGAAGAATATAAAATAAAAAATGACTAAATTAGCAGCTAATAAGGCTTCCCTAATACTGCCAGATCCCCGGCAACGGTGCTAAAACTTTTGATGTGTGTATAGTCACCAAGTCAAAAATTTATAATCCAATTAATTCAGATCCACACAAGGCAGTGCACCTATCTTGTAGTATGGAAATTAACTCGGATGTCGTCCTAAAGATCTATGGGCAATTACTAGTAATACCCTTTCACCACTATCTAGTCTAAATTATCAAAAGATTGTATTAACTTTAATAATTAATTATGCTAATAATTGACAAACCCTAATTATAGAATATGAGAGCTTTTCTTAATTTAATTCAATTCACAACAATGCCCCTAGTTTTGATCCACCCTAACCTTTAATACTTATGATAAAATTAACTGATGAAAAATCAAATCTTGAACTGCAGGTTTCTAAATTAAACCAATTACTCTCTTCAAGTCAATTGATTCCTAATTTTACATGAGAAAATGGGAATCTCTTCCTTCACTTACAATGCAAAATTGCATAAATCACACCCTAAATAAAGATTTAATCTTTATGCAGAAATTCGAAGCCTCCCTATGTCTAGGTGAAACATGCAAATTTATCATTCATGTAAGATCTATCCTATTAGTTGAAATCTCTTTCTAACTAATAAGAATCAAACAAGAAATAATCCTGGCCAGCAAAATTATTACAAGACAATTAAACCACATGACTGATTTCAAGATCAAAACTTTTCATCAATTGATAACAATTCAGACATGAGTTAGGGTTTCACAAAACCTAAGGCATACAAATCTACTCTTCCATATAATAAACAATAGAAACAATAAATCTAGAAGAGTTTAAATAAATCATAATAACAAAAACCCCCTTTGAAACAATTGTTGTGACTCTGGATGTTTGTGCCACCAATTCCTCTTGAAAAACTCTCCAACAAACGACCTTTAGGGTTAGGAATAATATCTGACTCTGTCATTTTCTCTCAAACAATGAAAGAAGGCTGTATTTATACAAAATTGATCATACATGGGTACCTTACATGACTTGTGCAGGTTGGGGCGTGTACACCATAATTCCAGCACATTTTCCTTTGTTATCATGTGTACACTACTCATCCTACACTACCCATGTAGCTTGGGTTGTGTACATTGAAAATGCTGATTTTTCTTCAAGTTTATCCTCTAAATCTACACTAGTAGTGTATAATAACTAGTGTATGACCAGCAACTTCATCTAGGCTCCATAATCCTTCAATAACTTGGTTTCTTTCATGATAAATCTCTTAAAAAGCTTCATTATTCCATAATTATCCCTGAAACAAATAATTAACCCAATAGAAGTTCTTTCCTTTGATGAATTACTCAAATAGCATATAAAATATGCTATATAATGCACAAACAATGAGGGTCTTAAGACACTTATCATATAGTTATCTGAAAACTATATAGAGAATGGATTTTCCTCTCTGTATTGAAGGTTAGGGAATTTTTTATGAAGATCCTCTCGATCTTCTACTGCTAGTCCCCAGGCCCTCGCCTAAAGCTTTGGTTGGCACGGCTTTGAACATAGAGTTACATTCCTCGAGTGATGTGGATTCTCTAGGAAAGAGCATAGCTCGTGTCCAAGCACGTTAACAACCCTTATAACTTTACGCGTATGAATAGCAACCTTGTGAAAAAAAAAATGACTCGATAAATGCTATGTGTGAACGCTTTATTTTTCTTAAGTCAAACCTTATTAAGATTTCTTGGGAGCGATCAAACAATTTAGCAAACAATGAGCAATCATACATGTAGATAGACAAAGTATTTAAGTAGATAAGTCAAAGTTGCGATATTCTTAATTCTCATTTCATCACATAAGCATAGAATCATATATATATATATATAATCCCTGAATTCCCCATACATGTCTATTTTTATCTTTTCTTCATATACTAATGCCACTACTTCTACGAGCACAAGCAAGATAATGAAATTAAGAGGAAAAACTCACTCGTCCATTTGTAATCTTCTTAGTTGTAGTAATCCTCAGGAAAGAAAATCTCGTATTCTTCATCACCTAGACAAAAAAAAACCCAAGATGAGTATTTCATAGAAGCTCTACTTAAACTTTCTAAATCTATGTCACTATGTTCATAAAAAATCACATATAATGAAATTCCAACTTAAAAAATAGCTATAACTTGCTCATTTTAACTCGGAATTTCACATAGAATGAAATTCCAACTTAAAAAATAGCTATAACTTACTTATTTTAACTCGGAATTTCGCATATTATATGTCGTTTTCTACCTACTCGAAAAGATTTATCCATTTATAAAGTTATTTTTATCATAAAAAGCCATTTGGGTTTGGCAACGGTGGTGTTACGCCCTGAGGGATACCCTAAACGTGACAGTCTGCCGCACACAATATTAAAGTTAATGAATGACAACCTTAGTCACGCAAGAGCTTCAATATCATGTGCAAGGCGTGCTTTAAAGATAATAAGAGACTCAAAGGGGTATTACATTTAAGCATATAATAAAAGCATGCAAGAACTTATATAGATCAACATGTAATATTCATTAGAATAAAAGTCTCTTACAACTTCTTAGGGGCATTCCCCCGTTCTAACAGCCTTCTTCAACTAAGTCATCTTCAAAATATACATAAATATAACATGAGTCTACTATTGAAATTTTTCTTAGAAATCTACATCCAAAACTAAATATATATATATATATAATATAAACTTCTTCCAACAACTCCTAATAACTTTGGCTCATACCTAACAAAAGGAGCTCCTTGGTGCCAACCACAAGTAATCATACTGCAACAAAAAGCTATAGGAGTATAAGCAAAACTAACTTAGTGAGATAACTCGCATCTACAAAACATTTCCATAAAACACATAACTATTTAAACAACCATATGAGAATGCATCAATCATATGAGCAAACAAAAAACACACGATTAACTAGAAACCATGTGTAGTTTGGATTTTACGCCCTCCATGTCGAGGGTTGGGTGGTTAGCGGCCCATACGACCATCAATATTTGTAAACTTACCGGCTCCTACTTGCCATATAGACTTTTCAACTCCCACTAGCCACCACTATGATTCCTTGTTTCCCCACACAAAGAATAGTAGTGAAAATAAATGTGACTCACAAAATGTTATGCATGAATTGTTTTCAATATAGATTTATTCAATTATCATTGAGTTTAAGTTATAGGTGACCAAAACAATGTTCATCATACCATTACAAGAAAACATAAGTTATTCATTAATTCCACTTTCGATATTCTTAGCTTTCATTCAACAACTATATCAATCAATCATGAATCCAAATCACACAACATTTATTCATTTATCTTTTTTCTTATTATCTAGTGTTACTACTTACAAGCACAAATAAGGAAACGTAATTAGTAAGGGATTAATTCATTCCATGATGATCGCTCCTAGTGAAAGTAATCTTCCGAGAAGGAGATATCGGTCCCTTCTTCACATAAACAAGATGAAATACCCAAAATGAGTCTTTCTTAGAATTTCTGCTTTGATGATTCCAAATCTATCTTCAATTTGCGGTAAAATTGGATTTGCAGGAAGTTCCAACTTAAAATGGCCATAACTTGCTCATTTTAACTTGGAATTTCGCATATTATATATCGTTTTCTACCTACTTGAAAAGATCTATCTATTTCTAAAAATATTTTCTTCAAACTAAGTTGTTTGATCTCTGAAATAGTGGTGATCAGATTCACCACGAATTTTACAAAACTTACTTTCTCCTTTTTACCAATAACTTAAATCAAAGAGATAGATATTATAATAGTTTGTAAGACCTTTGAAATGTATATATATATATATATATATATTCATTGACTCATATCAAATATATGAAATTAATGAAGTTGTCTCAACCATGAATTTTTTGTAAAAGTAATGTCTTCTAAGGATTTTGGAGAAGCAAAAACTTATGAAAATTTCTTCTTAACTTGCTAGAAAATATCTCAAGTTATTTTAAATGAGTATTTTTCTTTTCCTTAATTCCATTTCCTTGGTCTTTTTTAAATTTCAAAAGAATGAATTTTTTTTTATTTTCTAAGCTTAGTTTCTAATGCTTTTTTTAAAGTAATAGTTCTATATTTAAAGAAATGATTTCTTTATTTATTTAAGATCATTCTATTTTTATGAAAGGAAATTTCTTGGTGTTTGTTAGACTAGTCTATTTGAAATTCAAAGTATTGATGAAAGGTGAAGTTTAGTAAAACTTTTAATCAAGAATTCCTTTCCATTTTATGACATTGTAAAGTGTATGTATGTATTGTTTAAAAAATTCATATGTTCTTAAAATTTATAATAAACTCTTCTAGATTTCTAGAAAAGGTTTGTTAAGACAAATTCCTAAGTTTTTATGAAAAAATTACTTTCTTCATAATAACTTTTATTTCTAGAGAAGAACTTCTATTTTAAGAAAACTATTCCTCCTTTATCTTTTTGAGACAAAATCAATATATTCATGCATGATCATGAAATTATGAAATTATTAAAACATAAGAAAGACATAATAATTAGTGAAATAAACTAGTAAAGAAATATGTCAAGTATTGGAACCTTAGCTTCATTAAGGTACCCTGGGACTAAGAATAGACTAGTTGTCATGCCCGAAGGGTACCATAAATATGGCAGTCCATCGTACACAATATTAAAGCCTAGGAATGACTGCCTCAGTCACATGAAGGCTTCCATACTATGTATAAGGCGCCTAACACATGGAGGAGACACATCGAAGTGATACATTTTATATTGATACAACTTGAGTAACAATGTAAATGAAATACAATTCACTATACTTCAAATACAAATCACTATACTTCAATTTCAATTCATCAAAAGATTTCACTACATAGAACTATCACAAAGCAATTCGCAAAACCTCGCTAGTATCTTCAAGCATTTTTACTTCCTGTCAAAATCCCGAAGTTACACTCGACTCCAACCATCTCGGTCCCCAAGTAGCATTCTTCTGTCAACCTATTTATTCAAACATCTATTGGGGTATAAGCTACACTAGCTTAGTAAGAGTTTCTTTAATTTCGTACCATAACAAGCAAGTTATAATCCATCCATATGCTATGCATGAACAAACAGATGAGCAAACAAGCATATGACTTTCTGGTAGCCATATGTGAATGGATTTACACCCTCCATTCGGGGTTGGGATGGTCTATAAGACATGCAACCATAATTCCAATCTTGAGTGGGGTGGTCCATAAGTCATGCAACCATAACCCCGATCTCTTTCTATCATGCCCCAACGGGTACTCTAAACATGACAGTTCGCCACACTCAATATTAAAGCTTAAGTATGACTACCTTAACCATTCCCAAAAGCTTTTATATTAAGTGTAAAGCATACTTTCACAACTTTAGAGGACCATATATGGAATTATGAAGCTTAAGAAGATATAAATAACACATTAAGAAAAGATGATTCATAATAATCATTCACTTATAACAACGATCCTTACAAATTTAGGGATACTTCCCGTGATTCCTAATCTATTACAAGAATATTTGTACTTTGTCTCTAATACTAAACCTCAACTTAGAATTCTTTTATCTAAAATAAATTACCTGCCTGCAGGGTCCTCGTGGTCTTAACCATAAGTAAGGAAACTGCAAAAGATATCTATTGAGGTATAAGCTAATAGGCTTAGTGAGAATTATTTCCATAAATAACTTCTTGTAATCAAACTTTCAAACAAGTTAATTAAGCAAACAAATGGGATGCAACATATACGCGGGCAAACAAGACATATAGTTTTCCGGGAACTATATGTTGAATGGATTTACGCCCTCCATTCGGGGTTTGGTGATACATAACCTCAAATCAAGTAGTTTTAGTTAAAAAGTTTTAAGCTTGCTAGCACTCATCGCCAAGCATTCCGAATTTACTTGAAATGACCTTGCTTTCGGATCTTCTGCCAAGCATTTTCCTTAAGCCGCCAAGCAATCGCTTTCGGATCTTGCGCCAAGTGTTGCTTTCGACAGGAGCTTACTATCCTTCTCACCCAAGGATAATAACCCAAAATGCAATATGACTCACTTTGTGGTATGCATGAACCCATTTATTTGTAATACCATAACATTATTATTATCAAGTTTAAGGTGATCAAGGCATTTCATACAAAGCAAGTATTATACTACTAACAAGCAATTTAAATCAATTCCGGCTTTGATATTCTTAGGATTCTTTCAAAGAATTATTTCCAAAGATAACCATTTGTCATTTCTTAGCTTCTAGTGCAACTAATTTTCAAGCACAACAAGTATAGCATTTAAAAGAAATAAACTCACGATGCCATGTCGACTATTCCTCTAAGCGGATGAGTCGTTCACACACTCCACTTAATCGTAATAATCTTCGGGGTAAAGGAATCCTTCCTCGGGGTCACCTAGCTAAAGAAAATACCCACAATGAGTACTTCTTGATGTTTTTATTGAATTTTGACAAAACAATGTCAAAAGAACGTTAAAGTTCGTATAAATAAATGTTCCAACTTAAAATGGCCATAACTTGGTCATTTTAACTCGGAATCGCGCATATAATATACCGATTTCTACCTACTCGAAAAGATCTACCCATTTCCAAAATTATTTTCAACAAAAAAAGCTATATAAGCTCCGAAACAGTGGCGACAAAATTCACCACGGATTTTCCAAGTAAAAACAACTTGGGTTCATTCATTCAAACTTGCTTGATAAATACTTAGTTATCTATATAGTTGAAAAATTCTCTTTTTATGACTACTTAGCTCATATTCATTCATGCTCAAGTGTTTTGTTGTCCATTTATTTTACTTAAGTAAAACCATGTCGGTTTTGGAGTTGTTTTAGGAAAATGTAGTTTACAAGAATTTCATGTTTGTAAGCTCCTTGAAATGACTATTTTGTTTCTTTAAAGTTTTAAGTTGGCTTATGTATATATATCCAAGTAACTTTTTGAAAATGAATTTTTCTTCGTTCTAAGTTTTCTACACCAATACTATTTTAGAGTTTTTAAAAAATGTACTGTTATCCCTATTCATTTTTCTTGTACAAATTTCTTTATCTATTTATTTGCAAAAATTTTTATATTGAACAATTCTTATCTTTTAATGTTTTTCATGGAAATCATCCATGCATAAAAATTTGTTTTCTTTTATAAAAACAATGTGGAACAATATGTGACTTAAGAACTTTTTATAGTAAAAGTAGTTTTCAAAATTATAGTGAGTTCTTTTTGTAACTTGAAAAAGAGATGTCTTTATTTTTGTTTTTAAACCATATACTTGTTCCTAAATATCAAAATCTCTTTTTGTCAATTATTTCTAGAACTTGAAATTTTAGACAACAATTTAAATGAACATGAATTATGAGAATAATAGCAAGCAAAATAACATAAGTAATAAAGTCAAGTATTGGAGTCTTAGCTTTTTCAAGGCTTCCGAGACTAAGAAGAAGACTAGTCCCAAAATAAAATAAAATAAAATAAAGGAAACTTGTTTTGACTTGATAGGACAAGTCTAAGACTAGAGGCTAGTCTTAATTTAAGAAGGAATAAATAAATAAATTGCTTTGCATGAAATAAATAAATTGCAAGTGAGCTTATATGCTCTAAAGAATATGTACATATATATATATATATAGATAATAATACTTAGATATATTAACAATAATATGAGCAAAAATAATGACATAAACATAAATAGATTTTCATGAACAAGAACACTACATGAACATAATGTAGCTTCCATAACTTGTAGTCTTTGAAAACTCACACTATGGTTATGTAAAGTTACATGACATGAAGAAGAAGAAAATAAAAGGAGGTAGTTACCTAAAGAAGGTTTTGATAGTAGTATGTGGTTATGGGTTTTTGTTGTAGGTATAAGTTGTTGTGGAATTATTTTGAGAGAGTTTTGGGATGGTATTTTGAGAGAGTTTTGAGAGGTGATATTAAGAGTGTTTTGGTAAGAAATTTGTGGGTAGTGAATGTGTGAAAGAAGTGAAAGAGGAGGAGGTATTTATAGGAAAATATGGAGTGATTTTTGTGTGATTAAAATAAAAGAAAAATAAACAAATTGAGAGAGAGAAGAGGGGAGGGGGCGCCGGCCATGTGCATAGAGGGGGAGAAGAGATTTTATTTTATTGATTTTTGTTAAATAAATGATGTAATATGTAAGGTAAATGTGAAATAAAGTTATGGGAAAGGTAAAAAGTAAGGATTATAGGTTATGGAGTGTGTAAGAATAGGTGTAAGAAAAAGTAGAGATAAAACAATAGTGTAGAATAGTAATGAATAGTGTAATGTAAGATAGATATGACTAATAAAGTACCGGTAGTAAGAAAATACGCGTATAAATATGATATTTGTTATTTTTACTCACCGAAAAATTATGAAACTGATATTTTTGGAAAACTTATATTTTTACGAGTTTAACGGTGTATTCAGAATAATTTTCCTATTCCAAGCTCTCGAACACGTTTTTCGAGAACTGTGTCCGAGCGAGTTCAAAGGACACCCGAATTTCGCAAAATTGATATTTTTATATAACATATAGCTATCACGAACTATTCTATCTAATTATTCCAACTTTGTTTTCTAAGGCCAAAGAAAACGGCAGTGCTGGACTTAAATGATTACGGTAAACTAGGGTTTTGTTTGACTTCCGATTTAGGGTTTTATGCAAAACCGATTCCAAAAATTTGGGGGTTTACAACCTACCCCCCTTAAAGAAAGTTTTGTCCTCAAAACTGGAAAATTCCTAATTGTGGTTCCAACCAAATTTGAATACTTGGGTTGTGCCTCATCCGTATCTCCTCAAGTTAATTGAAAAGGATTCCTCTTAATTGATTTCCTCTTTTCTTATCCTCTGAACTCTTCTGGATAAATATCTGTATTGGGTATTCCTCATAAGGAATGTTCTCCTTCAAGAACATTAACTTTTATCTCCGTAACTTAATTCTTGAACCATTTGTTAAATTGGAATTTGTCACATGTCTCCAATATGTTTATGTAATAATCAATACTTTACAAAAGATCTATTGTTATTCCTAGGAGATTGACTTCTTCCAAACAAGGGTAGCTATCCACTATCTAAATCTATTATAGGCATCTACCGTTTCTATTATTGGCTTAAACCAAAGGTCGGGTAAGGTCACTTGCTCCTGTATTTTACAGTTGCTAGAATAGATTCGATCATCCATCAAATATTTTCAATCTTCCTTCCTCATATGTCTGTTTTTATGTTCTCCAAAAGTCTTCAAGATAGAATTCAAATCCTTAAAAATCGAAAGTCACATCTTAAGGGTCAGGCAGCTAAATCTAGTTTCTTCTTTACTTAAGGGTTATCTAACATTCGCCTATCAATTCCTAAGATCGTATCTTAACATTCTATTCTCCTAAAGTCTTCCCACCTAATTTCCAAAACCTTGTCGCTCTGATACCAACTAAACTGTCATGCCCCGAAGAGTACCATAAACGTAGCAGTCCACCGTACACAATATTAAAGCCTAAGAATGACTACCTCAGTCACGTGAAGGCTTCCATACTATGTACAAGGCGTCTAACACATAAAGAAGACACATCGGGATGATACATTTTATATTGATACAGTTGAGTAACAATGTAAAGGAAATACAATCCACTATACTTTCGATACAAATCACTATACTTCATATACGAATCACTACACTTCAAAATACAAATCATTCAACTCTAATTACATTCATCCGCAAACTTCCCTACATAAACTATTACATAACAAATCATAAACTAGCACATAACTTCAAGCATTCGTATTCTTTGCCGAAATCCCGGAGTCATTCCCGGCTCCAACTAATTCGGTCCCCACTTTGCATTCTTGAGATAACCTGTTCATTTAAACAACTATTGGGGTATAAGCTACACTAGCTTAATGAGAATTCCCTTAATTCCGTACCATAACAAAGAAGTTATAATCAATCATATGCTATGCATGAATAAACACATGAGCAAGTAATTACGCATGGGCATCTGGAACCCACACACAGAATGGATTTACGCCCTCCGTATCTTGGGTTAAGAATGGTATTGAGTCTACACGACCGCATCTAGTCCCCAAGCCTTCAGCTCTTAGCACTCGACTCGGCTAGGCTCATCCAAGGAATGCATCCACATGCACCTTAGTACCCCTAAATAAGCTCTGGCACCGGGCTTGTTATCCAAACGAGGCATCGACGGACCATACCGATCGACCTGCGTAGGAGTAACATGCTACCAAATGCAATACGTCCGATGCGATGCATGATGAATTTAATTTTTGCTTAGGTCAAAATATTTATACATTCTTTAGCGTGACCAGGCAATATCATACGTATAACAGAAATAATATGAACAGTGCAGTTATCCAATAAAATTGCGGTTTCGATATGCTTTAGTATTCTTTGGCATACATTCATCACAGCCTCATCATATATCCCATCCCCATTCATATCGATTTTTATTTTGTTCCTATAATTCTAATGCAACTAACTACAAGCACAATCAAGGTAACAAAACAAGAAGAAAACTCACTCGACCATTAGATCACCGATCTTTTAGTAATAATAATTCGGTGGCAAGGAATCATCGATTTCGGGATCTCCTAAAAAGCAAGAAATACTCTAATAAGTATTTCAACTCAAACTAATCCAAACGATTTTATATGAACTATCAAATTCGCAATTCTCGTCCTAAGCGGGAATTCCAACTTAAAACGGCCATAACTTGGTCATTTTAACTCGGAATCTCACAAATTATATATCGATTTCTATCTACTTTGAAAGATCTATCTATTTCTGATATTATTTTCAAGTTTTGAAAACATTTAGGTCTCAGAACAGAGGGATCAGATCTGATCAGTAACAGTTTCCGATTCCAAAAAATAGTTTTGTAAATGTTTGTAATGTTTCTACTATATAAATTGGCTATACATGCAATATGAATGACTTCCTAACATGAATGACATGAGATGAGCTCAATGTATGCATGATCTTGATGATTTTTGCTAAAAAGAAATTTTATAACTTTTTATTTCGCAAGACCACAATAACAACTTACTTATGAAAAATCTAGTTTTCTAACTTTTATCATTTCCATTTGTTTTGGATTTGTTACTTAAGAAAATATAATTATTTTTGTCAAAATTGAATCTTCATTATATATACTACTTATGCCTTCATTTCTTCATCAAATTTTCCATTTTACACTTTGTAAACAGGTTTTCAAGTGGGGTTGATTCCAAAATCCGAATTTTACAAAAATTAGTTTTTAAGTGATTCCTTTAAGTAAAAATCATTTGATACTTAGAAAATTAAGGCTCAATCATACATAACCACTAAGGACTTCATTCTCACACAAAAATTTGCATTTTACACTTTACAAATATGTTTTTAAACAAGCTTTTCACAAAAATCCGAATTTTGGAAAATTTTCATTTCTTGCATATTTCTTATGAGAAAACTTGTTTAATGCATCAAAATTTGAAGCTTTACTATATCTATTGTCTAAGGACTTCATTTAACACATAAAACTTGCAATTTGAGCTCAAATACTAAGTGATTACATATGCGTCATCTCAAATTACGAATTTGACAATTGGATCACTAACTCAAAATTTTCCATTTTAATTCCATTACTTGTTTTACACATTACTCAT
Source organism: Combretum micranthum (assembly GCA_024138025.1). Classification (NCBI taxonomy): domain Eukaryota; kingdom Viridiplantae; phylum Streptophyta; class Magnoliopsida; order Myrtales; family Combretaceae; genus Combretum; species Combretum micranthum. The sequence continues at coordinate 69,674 of JAMXBD010003789.1, forward strand.
GCCTAAACTCATTCTAACTTGTAAAAATCATTCCTTAAAGATACCTATTACCTATACCCTTCATTTTTCACTTAAAACATGAGTTTTGGAGTTGATAAATGGGTTTTAAAAATTGGTCTTGGTTGGGATCCGAATTTAGAAAATTTATTTTTGGTCATATATTTTGATAAAATCTATCTAAACTTATGAAAATCCATTCCTTACATATCCTATCCTAAGAGTCTTTCATTTCTTAAATAAAAACTTCATTTTTGAGTTGGAAAACATGTTTTTAAAATGTGCCTTGGCCAAAATCCGAAAATAAGATTTTTATTTTGAAAATCACATTAGATTCTTGTAAAAAGAAGTCTTGATGATATACATATATTAAGCTTTCATTTTCTTATGTAAAAATTTCATTTTGACACTTGGAAAGTGGTTTTTAAATATGGGTCTTACCAAAATACGAATTTCACTACTTTTGTTCAAGTTCAAATCTATGATCTACACATAATATGAACATAGATCTAAATGAAACCCATGAAAATAAACTTTAAACTCATAGATCTAAACTTTACTTATCAAAATCATTCATTTATGTTGTCTATACCCTAAGTCCTTCATTTTAAATGAAAAATGCACATTTTGAAGTTGAAAAATCACTTTTCTAAATATGGTTCCATTTTTATCCGAATTTTCAAAAATTATTTTGTTTGAAAATAAAATAGATCTTGAGTTTCCTACAACTTTCCTACCATCATCATGCTATAGCAAGTTGCTCATGAGCCTAAAACAAAGGTCTAATGCATTTATGAACTCAAAACACTAGATCTAGTCTTCTAAACTAGTTTTAAATGCATGAATTACTAAGATAGACATGTGGATGCTAGATCTATGCATAAATCATAAGAAATAACAAAAATAACAACTCAAATAACTAGATCTATGGCACAAACGAAAATCAAATCTACAAAAATTTAGATCTACAAAATATATCAACTTTAAACAAGAAAATAATTGAAATACAAGAAAATAAAAGTGGAGAAAAGGAGTGTTTCATTTTTGGCATCATCATCCTAAGCTTTTAAGCTTATGGAAGGTCATTTGATGCATGAAACCTTCATTACACTTTACTATATCACCTATGGCTTTGGAAGAAGATTTTAAGAAATCTTTAAGAATGAAGTGTGGAAGCCATGGAAGAAGAAGGGGGCAGCTTGTGTTCTTGAGGAAACGAGAACAAGAAGAAGAAGAAAAGAGAGGAAAAAGAGAGAGAAAAGGTTAAAGAATGAAAGGAGAAAAGTGAGTAAATGAAGGAGAGAGAGAAAATGAGTGTTTTAATTGTAAGAAAAGAAGAAAAGAAAAATAAAACAAGGCAGCCAATGTGTATGTGTGCTGCACGTGAATTGTGTGGGAGGGAGAGAGAGGAATTTGATGAAATTTCACTTGAAATTAATTTGTGTAATGAATGTGTAATGTAGCTTTCTTAAGAAGGAGTAGAAAATAATTATTTTAGTCAAAATGGAGTAAATGAAAGGACAATGGCAGCTATAAAAAAGAAAAAATCTGCCATGAAGTGGGATAATGTGTAGAAAGATTGAAGTGAAAAGGAAGTGATATGTGTAAGGTGTACTTGAAGGTATGGGTTGTAAAAGTACTTTCTTAATAAAATAAATTGAAATAAAATAAAATTATAAAATTTATTCCAAATATTTGTAGCAGATTTTTCATAATTAAAATTAAATAATTATTTGAATTATTTTAGTATTTTAACAAATATGTTACCAGTATGATCAAAATACACGAATGTGGGCTATAAATGATATTTTTATAACCCGAAAAATTCTAAAAAATTATTTTATGAAAATAACAATATCTTTCAAATATTTTCCAAATATTAAATTAATTTATTTTATTTTTAGTATCGGGTCTTAAACAGAATCTGATCCCGTAAAGACCCGAAACGAACTAAATTTTATAAAAACAAAATTTTTTATAACATATAAAATATTTATCTAAAAATATAAGGCTTTAAAAGAATAATAAAATTTTGTAATGAAATAAAAATGAATAGTGCAAAAGACTAATCAATTACTGGTAATAATGGAAACACGATAAAAAGGTTATAACTATAACTTTTATAACCCGAAAAATTCTATAACTGATATATTTGGAAATCTTATGAAATTACAAGTATAACGGTACTATTGGTATATCTTTGATATCTCAAGCCCTGGGACACGCTTTTTGAAGTCTGCATCCGAATAGGTTCGAATTAGGTCAAAAATTTACCAACCTGATATTTTTAAACAAACTTATATTACTACGAGCTATTCTACACATTTAAACTATATCTAGGCCTCTAGGGTTAAGAGCGCTAGGTCGTCGGACTTAGACTATTGTATTCCACTTAGGGTTTCCGGGTGATTTTTCGGTTTAGATCTTTGCCAAATTGGAAACTGATATTTTATGTTTATACAACATATTTAATTTGAGAAATTTATTTTACATTTCATTTTTTGTAAGTATTTAATATCTCTTAATGTTTTCGGAATTCTTGAATTGAGTTATATTTTCAAAAGTCAATCGTTATTTGTTTTTTTGGGCTTTATATTACCCGTTTTTATAAGCCGGAGTTAAATATGGAATTTTTCGTACGTAGTGGTTTTGAATTTGAAGACCACTGAGTTCTTATTTTATTTTTAAGGATTTTCATTTTCTCATGATTAAGAAATTTTTGGATTCATTCATGATTTAGGACTTGTCGAAATTCTGTTTTAATTTGGAGTGATTTTTTTTAGGGTTTATTTTCGAAGTTCATCTTGGAATTATTTACTGAAATTTTCTAGGGCTTACATACATGACATGAAGAAAAGAAAATAAAAGAAGGTAGTTATCTAAAGAAGGTTTTGGTAGTAGTATGTGATTATGGGTTTTTGTTGTAGGTAGAAGTTATTGTGGATGGTATTTTGAGAGAGTTTTGAGAGGAGAAATTGAGAGCGTTCTTGTAAGAAATTTGTGGGTAGTGAATGTATAAAAGAAGTGAAAGAAGAGGGGGTATTTATAGGAAAATGTGGAGTGATTTTTGTGTGATTAAAATAAAAGAAAAATAAAACAAATTGAGAGAGAGAGGAAAGGAGGGGGCGCCAGCCATGTGCATAGAGGGGGAGAAGAGATTTTATTTTGTTGATTTTTGTTAGATAAATAATGTAATATGTAAGGTAGATGTGAAATAAAGTTATGGGAAAGGTAAAAAGTAAGGATTATAGGTTATGGAGTGTGTAAGAATAGGTGTAAGAAAAAGCAGAGATAAAAGAATAGTATAGAATAGTAATGAATAGTATAATGTAAGATGAATATGACTAATAAAGTACCAGTAGTAAGAAAATACGCGTAAAAATACGATATCTGTTATTTTTACTCACCGAAAAATTATGAAACTGATATTTTTGGAAAACTTATATTTTTAAGAGTCTAACGGTGTATTTGGAATAATTTTCCTATTCCGAGCTCCGGACACGTTTTTCAAGAACTGTGTCCGATCGGGTTCTAAGGACACCCAAATTTCGCAAAACTGATATTTTTATATAACCTATAGCTATCACGAACTATTCTATCTAATTATTCCAACTTCGTTTTCTAGGGCCAAAGAAAATGGCAGTGCCGGAGTTAAACGGTTACGGTAAACTAGGGTTTTGTTTGACTTCCGATTTAGGGTTTTATGCTAAACCGATTCCAAAAATTTGGGGGTTTGCACTTTCTCTTGATTACAAAACCTCTGTTGTTTTAATATGATGGTTTTATGTGTCTACTCCACATCCGTTAACTTAAGCGATCTCACATCCTTAATGTTAACTTAGGCCCCTTCGCCTATCCGCTAATATACTTTTGTCCCACCAAAGGTATATCAGCCAATGCAATGTGACTCAAAACGTGATATGCATGTACAGTTTATTCATATAATCATGGCATGTTAATTATGTAGGTTAAGAGCGATCATAGAGAATTTTAAACAATTCAAGTCTATGCTAACTTATACAATGATCTTACACCAAGTCTGCCTCGATATACTTATCATTTATTCAACCAAGATTATGTCACAACTCATCATAATTTTATCTTTTCCTAATTCTAATGCAACTAGCTACAAGCACAATCAAGATAACAAAATAAGAGGAAAAGTCACTCGACCATTGGATCACCGGTCTCTTAGTAAAAGTAATCTGGTGGTATAGATTCATCGATTTTGGGGTCACCTAAAAAGGAAGAAATATCCTAATAAGTATTTTATCACTTAACTAATCCAAACTATTTAACGTAACTAGAAAATTCGTAATTCTCGTCCTAAGCGGGAATTCCAACTTAAAACGGCCATAACTTGGTCGTTTTAACTCAGAATTTAGCAAATTATATATCGATTTCTACTACTTCGAAAGATCTATCTAATTATAATATCATATTTATTTTTTTAAAGCTTTGAAGCTTCAAAAGGATCGGATCATATCAGAATAGTAGCGGAAACCGATTTAGAAAATTGATTTTGTGAAAGTTCAAGAAGTTTCTACTATCCAAAGCATGTATACATGCAATATGAACAAGTTTCTATCATAAATAATATGTCATGAGATATATATGTACATGTTCTTGATGATATTTAATAAAAGAAATTTTTAGAGAACTTTTTCTTTATAAGACTTTATGAAAGAATCAACTTAGATAGGTTAGTCTTGTAGTCTTGACAATTCCCAATTGTTTTTAGAAAAATTTTTTGAAGAAAATTTATTTATTCTCGTTAAAATTAAGCCTTCATTATGTATATTCCTTAAGGCCTTTGTTTTTCAATAAAAATTCCCATTTTACACTTTGTAAATATGTTTTTAAAATTGATTCATCCCAAAATCCGAATTTGTAAAAATTGTTTTTGTGGTGATTTCTTTAAGTAAAAATCATTTTATACTTAGAAAATTTAGGCTCAACTGTTACGCCCCAAAGGGTACCCTAAACGTAACAGTCCGCCACACTCAATATTAAAGCTTAAGTATGACAACCTTAGCCATTCCCAAAAGCTTTGATATTAAGTGTAAGGCGTGCTCTCATAAGTTTAGAGGACCATACCCGGGATTATGAAGCTTAATAAGATATAATAACATGTTAAGAAAAGTGGATTCATAATATTCATTCACTTATAATAATGATCTTACAAACTTAGGGGTATTTCCCTTATTCACAAATCTATTACAAGAATATTGTACATCTTATCCAACGCTAACTTCATCTAGAATTTTCCTATCCAAAAAGAAATTACCTGATTGTAGGGTTTTCGTGGCCTTAACCACAGATAAGGGAACTGCAAAAGATATCTATAGGGGTATAAGCTAACAGGCTTAGTAAGAATTGTTTCCATAAATAACTTATTGTAACAAGATTTCAAACAAGTTGTTTAAACAATCAAATGAGATGCAACATACACGTGGGCAAACAAGGCATATAGCTTTCCGGGAACTATATGTTGAATGGATTTGTGCCCTCCATTCGAGCTTTGGTGATACGTAACCTTAAAACAAGTAGTTTTAGTTAAAAAGATTTACGCTTACGACCATTATCGTCAAGCATGCAAAGTCTACTTTAATTGAACCTTGCTTTCGAATTTTCCACCAAGCATTTTCTTAACGCCGCCAAGCAATCACTTTCGTACACTTCGCCAAGTGTTGCTTTAGACCTGAGCTTACTATCCTTCTCACCCAAGGATAATAACCCAAATGCAATGTTATTCACTTCGCGGTATGCATGAATCCATTTGTTTATTATATCATAACATTATTATTATCGAATTTAAGGTGGTCAAAGAATTTCATACAAATCAAGTGTTATACTAAAACAAACATTTAAATCAATTCTGGCCGCGATATTTTAGGATTCTTTCAAAGAATTATTTTACATACATATCCATTTGTCTTTTCCTAATTCTAATGCACTAATTTACAAGCACAACAAGTATAGCATTTTAAGGAAATAAACTCATGATGCCATGTCGACTATTCTTCTTTATGGGTGAGTCGTTCACACACTCCACTCAATCTAAATAATCTTCGGGATAGAGGTATCCTTCCTCGAAGCCACCTAGCCAAAGAAAATACCCACAATGAGTATTTCATGATGATTTTCTTGAGTTTTGACAAAACAATGTCATGAGAACGTTAAAGTTCGTATAAAGAAGAGTTCCAATTTAAAATGGCTATAAATTGGTCATTTTAACTCGGGATCGCGCATATAATATACCGATTTCTACCTACTCGAAAAGATTTATCCATTTCTAAAACTATTTTTGTCAAACTAAACTATTTAGGCCCCGAAATAGTGGCGATGAAATTCACCACAAATTTTCTAACTCAAAAACAACTTTGGTTTAATCATTCAAAATTTGCTTGATAAATACTTAGTTATTTATATAGTTGAAAAATCCTCTTTTTATAGCTACATAGCTCATATTCATTCATGCTCAAGTGTTTGTTGTCCAATCATGTTTCTTGAGTAAAATAATATAGGTTTAGAGTTTTAGAAAAATATAGTTTACAAGAATTTATTTTGAAAATCTCTTGAAATGAATATTTTTTCCTTTTGTTTTCCAAAGATGCTTTACGTTTGTTTTATTATTTTTCCTAAGTAACTTTTTTGAAAATAAATTTTCTTCTTCCTAAGTTCTCTATATTAGTACTATTTTTCCTATACAATTTTTTCTTGTCTATTTGTTTGCAAAGGTCTTTATTTGAAAATTCCTCATCCCTTCCTTATGTTATGTAGAAATCATTTTGTATCAAAAATTATTTTCATTTGAAAAACAAAGTGGGATAATAAATGATTTAAAAAGCTTTTTTATAATAAAAGTAGTTTTTAAAATTATAGTGGGTTCTTTTTGTAATTTGAAAAGAAATAACTTTATTTTTTTAAACCATAGATTTTATACTTCACATAAACTTATTTTTAAGTGACAAAATCTCCTTTTGTTAATTATTTTTAAAACTTGAAATTTTTGGACAACAAAGATCATGATTTATGAGAAATAATAGTAAACAAAAATAACATAAATGATAAAGTTAAGTATTGGGAGTCTTAGCTTCTTCAAGGCTCCCCGATGCTAAGAAGTAGACTAGTCCCAAAATAAAAATAAAATGAAAGAAAGAAAAATTTGTTTTGACTTGATGATGACAAGTCTAAGACTAGAGACTAGTCTTAAAATAACAAGGAATAAATAAATTGCAATGGACCAATAAATAAATTGCATTGCATGAAACAAAATAAATTGCAAGTGAGCTTATATGCTCTAAAGAATATGTATACATATAGATAATAATACATAAATATAATAACAATAATATGAATAAAAATAACAACATAAACATAAATAGATTTTTATGAACAAGAACAATACATGAATATAGTGTAGCTTCCATAACTTTTAGTCTTTGGAAACTCACACTATGGTCATGTAAAATTACATGACATATGAGGAAGAAAAACAATAGTATAAGGTAGATGTGAAATAAAGTTATGAGAAAGGTAAAAAGTAAAGGTTATAAGTTATGGTGTTTGTAAGAGTAGGTGTAAGAAAAAGTAGAGATAAAAGAATAGCGTAGAATAGTAATGAATAGTATAATGTAAAATAGATATGACTAATAAAGTACCAATAGTAAGAAAATACGCGTATAATTGCGATATCTGTTATTTTTACTTACTGAAAAATTATAAAACTGATATTTTTGAAAACCTTATATTTTTACGAGTCTAACAGTATATTCAGAATATTTTTACTATTCTAGGCTCCGGGACACGTTTTGCAAGAACTGTGTCCGATCGGGTTCAAAACGAGTTGCGGTTTTACTAATCTGATCTTTTTATTCTATCTTGGATAATTACGCACTATTCTACATTCTAAACACCTACTTACTCTCACCGAGTTTCTTATTCGGGATTGCCGGACTTAAGCTATTACGTCTAACTAGGGTTTTGTTGACCTTTAGAGTTCCGGTTGACTTCTAATTTAGCGTTTTAGGTTAAACTGATTCCAAAAATTTAGGGTTTACATCTACCATACCTAGTTTCCAAGGACTTCATTTCTTTAATAAAACTTCTATTTTGAGTTTGAAAAGTAAGTGTTTTCATGCCATTACTCCATTATTAAGAATTTCTTAAAATGACGAACAACTCAAATTTTTCCTATTTTATTTCTACTCCTTATTCTACACATATTTTTCTTAGCAAATCCCATCTTAATTTATAAAAATCATTACTTGATGAGACCTATGACTTAAACTCCTCATTTTTTATATAAAACATAAGTTTTGGAGTTAATAAATGTGTTTTTAAGGCACGGTTTTGAAACCATCCAAATTTACAAAATTTGGATAAAACTCAAATTTCATATTTTGTAATCTCTTCCTATTTTTGAGAATCTCTACTAGTAGATCTACCATTTACTTATAAAAAATATCTCCTATTGATACTATTCTATAAGTCTTCCATTTTCTAAACAAATATTTCATTTTGGTGTTGAAAAATGAGTTTTCAAAATTGGTCTTGGTTGAGATCCAAATTTACCAAATTTATTTTTAGACATATCTTTTAATAAAATACATCTAAACTTAGGAAAAATCATCCTTTACATATCCTATCTTAAGAGCCTTCTATTTCTTGAATAAAAACTTCATTTTTGAGTTGGAAAACATGTTTTTAAACTAGGCCTTGGCCTAAATCCGAAAATAGAATTTTGTTAGGAAAAATAATCTTTGAAAATCATCTCTGAACCATATAAAATGAAGTCTTGATGATATATATACACTAAGCCTTCATTATCTCAAGTAAAACTTCCATTTTGAGACTTGGAAGAGGGTTTTTAAATTTGGGTTTTGCCAAAATACGAATTTCACTATTTTTATTCAAGTTCAAATCCAAGATCTACACATAATATAAATATGAATATAAAAGTAATGCATGGTAGTAAACTATAAACTCATAGATCTAAACTTTACTCCTTAAAATCATTCATTTATGATATCTATTCATTAAGCCCTTCATTTTAAATAAAAAATACACATTTTGAAGTTGAAAAATAGCTTTTCTAAATATGGTTCCCTATTTATCCGAATTTTCAAAAATGATTTTTGTTGAAACTAAAATAGATCTTGAGCTTTCTAAAACTTTTCTACTTTCATCAAGCTATTACAAGTTATTTAAGGTCTAATGCATTTATGAACCTAAAACAATTAGATCTAGTTTACTATACTAGTTATAAATGCATGAACACTATAATGGTTATGTGAATGATGAATATATGCATAAGTCATTAGTAATAACAACATAATAACTCATATAACAAGATCTAAAACATAAACAAAATCAAAGGTACAAAAAAAGTTAGATTTACAAAATATAACTACTTTTAGAAAGAAAATAATCATGGATAAGAGGAGTGTTTCATTTTGGCATCATCATCCTTAGCTTTTAAGCTTATGGAAGGTCATTTGATGTATGAAACTCTCACTATACTTTACCTATATCATCTATGGAAGCTTAAGAAGAATGTTTACTAAAAGGATCTTCAAGAATAGAGTGTAGAAGCAAGAAATGGAAATGAGGACAGCTTGTATTCTCTTGCAAGAACAAAGCAAAGAAAGAAATAAAGAGAGGAAAAGAGAGAGTAAATGATGTAGGGTTTCAAAGAAGGAAAATATGTAAATAAGAGGCATTAAATAGATAGAGAGGAGTGTATTAATGTGTGTCAATTAATTGAAAAAAATAAAACAATGGCAGATTTAGGGAGGGGCTGCACGTGAATTCCAATGAGAGAGAGAGGAGTTTAATTGTCTTATAACTTGATTTTTTGAAAGTGTAACTTATGTTACTTAATTTGCTAACTAAATGAGACTTTAATTCGTTAAACAAATCATTAAAATAAAAGAAAAGAGGATATTATTAGGGTGTGGTCAGCTGTCTAAGCATGGGAATGGAGTGTAGAATGAGTGAAAGAAAACTTGATTAATGTGTAGAAGTGACAATTGAAGTGTACTTGAAGTATGGGTTGAAAAAGTACTTTTTATTAAGAAAATATATAAAATAAAATTAAGAAAAATATTTTTAAATGAGTGGCAGAATTTTCATAAATAATATTAAATAATTAATTGAATTATTTTAGTATTTCAATAAATATGTTACCAGTATGATAAAAAACGCGAATATAAGCTATAAATGATATTTTTATAACTCGAAAAATTATAAAAAATTATTTTATGAATATAAAATATTTTTTAATTATTAAATTAATTTATTTTATTTTTAGTATCGGGTCTTATATAGAAACTGATCGCATAAAAACTCGAAACAAACCAAATTTTAGAAAAACAGAATTTTCTATAATATATAAAATATTTATCTAAAAATATAAGGGTTTATAAGAACAATAAAATTCTGTAATAAAATGGAAGTGAATAGTACCATAAGACTAGTTAATTATCAGTAGTAATAAAATACGAACGTAATCGGAAAATAAGATATTTCTAGTTATTAAAAAAATTATAAAACTGATATTTTTGAAATCCTTATGAAAATACGAGTCTAACGGTATTAATTGTATATTTTTGATATCTCGAGCTCCGGGACACGCTTTTCAAAGTCTATATCTGAACGGGTTCGAAATAGGTAATAAATTTACCAATCTGATATTTTTAAGCGACCTTATATTACTACGAGCTATTCTACACACTTAAACTGCACCTCGGCCTCTAGGGTTAAGGGCGCAAGATTACCGGACTTAATTACTGTATTCCACTTAGGGTTCCCGAGTGATTTTTCAGTTTAGATCTTTGCTAATTTAGAAACTAACGTTTTATGTTTATACAACATATTTAATTTGAGAAATTTATTTTAAAATTTTATTTTTGTAAGTATTTAATATCTCTCAACGTTTTCGGAATTCTTGGATTGGGTTTTATTTCCGAAGGTTAATCGTTATTTACTTTTTAATAATTTGTTTTTAGGTTCTATATTATCCAATTTTATAAGTCATAGTTAAGTAGGGACTTTGTCAAACGTGGTGGTTTTGGATTTGAAGTATGTTGAGTTCTTATTTTATTTTTAAGGATTCTTATTTTTCTCAAGATTAAGAAATTTCTAGATTCGTTTGTGATTTAGGACTAGTCGAAGTTCGGTTTTAATTTGGAGTCATTTCTAGGGTTTATTTTTTAAGTTCATTTTGGAATTATTTACTGAAATTTTCTGAGGCTTACACTAGTCCCAAAAGAAAAAGAAAATTATTTTGACTTGATGAGGACAAGTCTAAGACTAAAAAAACTAGTCTTAAAACAACTTGAAAGTAAATAAATTGCAAAGAAAGTAAATAAATTGCAATAACAAAGGAGCTTATATGCTCTAAAAGATATATATAACTACATAGATATATTTAGTTAGATATATATGAAAACAACATAAAGGAAAATAATTTCATGAACAAAAACAAAGTATAAACATATTGTTGTTTTCTTAACCTTCATGGGTTTAGAAAACACACACTATACTCATACTAAGTAAATGAACATAAAGAGAACTTAAAGAAGTATTACCTATGAAAGCTAAACTAGAGAGAACTTTAAGAGAACTCTTGGAGAGATTTTGAGAGAGTAATTTTTAGTGTATGAAAGGTGTTGTCACGCCCCGTAGGGTATCCTAAACGTAACAGTCCGCCACATACTAAGTAAGACTCTCGAGTTCCCTAACCGGGGCCTTCGGGAGTCTTAAGTAGAAGTAAAGCGTTCCCTTACGACAATAGAATACTTCAACAAATGGAGTTTAACAGTTTAACGAGGCATTCATTAGCCATAGATAATAAATCAAAACGCATAAATCTTTAAGGTTTACAAAATCTAAGGGGCATTCCCCCGCAAAAGAATAACAGTCTATTATAGTCATCCAGAGTCCTTAGTTTCCAATGGAAGTCTATACAAAAGAAATGAATCAAACTTCTATGGGAAACTCCTATCTCCGGTACCTGCGCTGTGGCTTGCCTTGGCCTAAGCCATATAAACTCATGCTGCAAAAGATAAACACTACGGGGTGTAAGCTAACTAGCTTAGTGAGTAATACTTCCATAACGCAATTAGATACAATCATTCAAGCAAGTGATTATTCAAGCAAGTGTATGCACCATACAATTGTGATCAACAAACATATGACCAACCGGAAATCATATGTGGATGGACTTGCGCCCTCCATCCCGGGTTAGCAGATTAACGAATCCTGCGGTACGACGCCGTTTAAGCTCACGGTCAACTGATTAAAAGCTCGTTTTATGGATCACGATTAACCTCACATTCGTTTTATGGATCACGATTAACCTCACATTCGTTTTATGGGTCACGAAAAACCAACCAATGCAAATGCTCCAACCCCATTGTGACATGAATGAACTCAGTTATAGTCGGAGTCGAATAGTCATTAATTCGATTCTTTTAGGTGACCAACAAGTATACTCAGACATTCTTCATATGATTCTAAATAAACAATCAATATCTTAACACCCGGTTTCGATATGCTTTAAGTTCCATTTCACATATCAACAATTCACAACACAAATAATTCCCACATACCCCATCATGCTTGTACAATTTCTTTTATCTTTGCCTACATCACTAGTGCCACTACATTACATTCACAAGCATTAATTGAGAGTGGAAGTAACTCACTCGGCCATGGGTCACCAAACTCCTTAATAGTAATAATCGGGTGGTAGAGAGTCGTCCTGCTCGGAATCACCTACCAATCAAGAATAATCCCTATGAGATTCTCACCATGTAATTAAATCAAACTATACATCTAGACTAGTTGAATTCGGATTTCTCGCTATATTTGGAAGTTCCGACTTAAAACGGCCATAACTTGGTCATTTTAACTCGGAATTTCGCAAACTTTATATCGATCTTCATCTACTTCGAAAGATCTATCTAATTCAAGTATTAAATCCAAGTTTTGAAAATAATAGGTCACGGAACAGTGGGATCAGTTCTGTCCCGCAATTGATCCATCTTTGAAAATGTGCTTTGCTTTTGATAAGAAATGTTCCTAGTTAGTGATTCATGCATGAATGATTTAGGAATGAACTACTAATGTGTATGCCATGTAATGAACTCAACTTGTGCATGGTCATGATGATTTTTGTAGTAATAAACTTTTAGGAACTCCTAAGTGTTGGGGAAAGTTTCATAAAGGCTAATTCTAAGAAGTTATTCTCCCACATTATACTCCTTAGGGTTTCTTTGGTTTTTAATCTTGTAATCTACTTATTATTTACTAAAATTAGGTTCTCAAAGTCTATAATAGTCATGGCCTCCATTCATGCACAAAAATTCACATTTCATTTGGTAAACATGTTTTCAAATAAGCTAGTTATAAAAATCCGAATTTTCCAAATTTTCTTTTCTTACATTTTTCTTAAGGAAATCTAGTCTAATGTATTAAAATTGGGGCTTCAATGTATACATTATCTAAGGACTTCATTTAGCTTATAAAACCATTTTAGACTTAAATACTAAGTGTTTATATAGGCATTACACAAAGTTACGAATTTGACTACACATTTAAAGTCAACATTTTTCATCCTAACTTCACCTCTTGTTTTCCTTATTTTTATCATGCCTAAACTCATCTAAACTTATGAAAATAATTCCTTCAACATATCTATTACACATACCCTTCATTTTTCTTATGAAATATAAGTTTAAAATTGATTTTGGAGGTCTTTAGGATAGGGTTTCCATTTCATCCGAATTTTCAACTTTTCATATCTAACAAAGTCCTTCCTTTTTCAATGTTCTTGCCATCTATATGTGGAGATATACTATCTAGCATCTCTATACATGAACAAGACCTCATTTTTATGATCAATAAAGCACATAAACAAAAATGAACCTATGATCATGCATGTACATAAAGTGGTGATGTCTAAACCTTAGATCTACTACATATGATGTGTATAACATGATCTCATGGCATGAACAACAATATAAACACAAAATCACTACTTTATATGCATGAACAAGTTGCTATTTCAAACAAAACTCATTTAAAGGCTAGATCCACTTCTTGAGATGGCTTGAGATTCTTGTAGTTGTGTTTTCATGTCCCTTGCTCATGCTCATTGGGATTTAGAGGAGAAAACACACAAGAATGATCTTGCCATAACAAGATTTAGGATGTACAAGGCCTAAATATACATACCAAAGAGGTCTTGAAGAAGGAAAGAAGAAGAAACAAAGTTGAAATGTGATGAAAGGGAGGGGGAGCAACCTCACGGCACAAAGGGGTAAAAGAGAGAGTTTTTCTCTTTTTCAAAAGTTAAAATGAAAGAAAAAGAGAGAGAGAGAAAAATAGTATATATATCAAGTGATTTAGGGTTTAGTTAATAAAAATATAGCAAAATTAATCACAATGAGAGGGAACAAGAGGGGGGGGGCGCCGGCCAACATGCATGGGTGTGTGTGTGTGTTTAAAAATTTGATTTTTTGTAATTTAGTAAATGAAAATGTAATAAATGTAATAATTATTTAAAAGACAAAATTTCTTGGAAAAGAAAATTGAAATGAGTAGTTGTAAGGATGTAAGAATAGGGTATGGGTAGTGTGTAGTGTAGGTTGTACTTGTGAATAGTAGACAAGACATCTACTTTACCGGTTGTTCCGAAAACACGGGAAAAGCTATAACTGTAATTTTATAGCTCGGAAAATTATGAAATTGATATTTTTGGAATCCTTGTAAAATTACGGTTCTAATGAATATTCCGGAATATTTTTCTGAGTCCGTGGCCCGGGGCACGCTTTTCCGTAATTGGGCTCGGGAAGGCCCGGAATTGAAAAATTCCCGAATTTAAAATTTTCAAAGGTTTGAAATGTACTTAGGAACAACAATTCACTTTCATTTACTCCATAATATTTATTTTACTATGAAACCGAAGGAAAGCCGGATTTAGGGTTCCTAGGCTTCATTTACTAAACTCAATCTGATTGGGTTAGGGTTTCGTTTCCCACTCCTGGGGTTTTCTAGCTACTGAGAATTTCCGGGGTTTACAACCTCCCCACCTTAAATAAAGTTTTGTCCTCAAAACGGAACTGACGTACCTTGTCCTTCAAATATCTCGGGGTACTTTCTCCGGATTTCATCCTCCGCCTCCCAGGTCGCTTCTTCAAAGGCATGATTCCTCCATAATACTTTCACGTAGTGAATGTCTTTGTTCCGTAGCCTTTGGGTTTTCTTATCCAATATTTTACTGGGTGTTCTTCATAGTCAGGTTTTCCTCAACTGGATTGGCTCCAATTCCAGAATCCTCTCTGGGTCGGCCACATATCTCCTTAAGACTGACACATGAAACACATTGTGAATCCCGGACAATTAGGTGGTAGGGCTAGCCGATACGCCAGATCTCCGACTCTTTCCAAATCTCAAAAGGTCCAATGTATCTCGGGCTTAATTTCCCTTGTGTACGCATCCTCTTGATACTTTTGATCGGGTTTATCTTCAGGTACACATGATCACCCACTTTAAATTCAAGCTCCCGTCTTTTCAAGTCTGCCCAGCTCTTTTGTCGATCCTGGGCTTCCTTCATCTTCCGCTGAATCAACCTCACTTATCTGCGGCTTCCTGTACCAATTCCGGCCAATCGCTACCTTTTCCACCTCATCCCAAAACAAAGGGACCTACAACGCCGTCCATACAAAGCTTCATACGGGGCATCTGGATAGTGGAGTGATAGCTGTTATTATAGGCAACTCAATTAGGTGAACATGATTATCCCAACTCCCTTTGAATTCCAGGGCACATGCCCTTAACATATCTTCTAGGGTTTGGATCGTCCGCTCAGACTGTCCGTCGGTCTGGGGATGGTAAGCCGTACTGAAATGCAATTTAGTACCCAAGCTCTTCTGCAAGCTTCCAAAACTTGACACAAATCTGGGTCTCTATCTGAGATGATCCCCGCAGGTATGCCATGTAATCTTACGATCTCTCTGATGTAGATCTTGGCTAACCTTTCCATTGAATAGGTCATATTTATGGGTAGGAAATGCGCCGACTTAGTCAACCGATCCACTATTACCCAAATGGCATCACAACCCGATGGAGTCTTGGGAAAGCCACAAACAAAATCCATGGATATTTGATCCCACTTCCATTCAGGAATAGGTAAGGGCTTTAGCATTCCGCCCGGTCTCTGGTGTTCTACCTTCACTTGTTGGCATACAGTGCACTTCATTACATAATCTGCCACATCTCGCTTCATCCCATTCCACCAATAGCAACTCTTCAAATCTTGGTACATTTTGGTGCCTCCCGGATGCATGGTATACCCGGAGTTATGTGCTTCACCCATTATCTCCTTCTTCAACTCCTCATCCTCTGGTACGCACAGCCTTCCGTTCATCCGGATCACGTCTTCCTCATCCACGGCAAAGTCAAGGTATTTCCCGCTTGGGTTTCCCTTTTTATCCTTTGTATCACCTCGTCGTACCTCTGTGCTTCTTTGATTCTTTCCACGAGGGTTGGTTCCAGCACCAAGTTAGATATCTCCAGCTCAGCACTTTGATCTGTGAACTCGATCCTTAACTTCTCAAATTCCTTAATCAACTCCTTCTGGTTTGTAATCAAAGCGGCTACCTCTCCATGATTCTTCCGACTTAGGGCGTCTGCGACTGCATTCACTCTTCCTGGATAGTAATTTATTCCCAGGTCATAATCTTTTATTAATTCCAACCACCTCCTTTGCCGCATGTTCAACTCCTTCTGTGTGAACAGGTATTTAAGGCTTTTATGATCTGTGTATATCTCACACCGTTGTCCATACAGATAATGTCGCCATAACTTCAAGGCAAAGACAACTGCAGCTAGCTCCAAGTCATGCGTAGGGTAGTTCTGCTCATGCGGTCTCAATTGCCGAGAAGCATACGCAATGACCTTCCGTTCTTGCATCAAGACGCACCTAAGGCCATTTCTCGAAGCATCACTATGTACCGTGTAAGACTTTTCCGGATCTGGTAGAACCAAAATCGGTGCCGAGACCAGTCGTCGCTTTAGTTCCTGGAAACTTTGTTCTCTCTTGTCTGTCCAAATGAATTTTTCGTTCTTTTGAGTCAATTGAGTCAACGGCTTAGCTATCTTTGAAAAATCCTTCACAAATTTGCGATAATAGCCAGCCAATCCCAAGAAACTCCTCACTTCAGTAACGGTTTGTGGTGGCTTCCAATCCACTATTGCTTTGATCTTTTCGGGATCAACTGATATTCCATCACCCGTTACCACATGTCCGAGGAAGGATATCCGGTCTAACCAAAAGTCACACTTGGACAGCTTAGCGTACAGCTTGTTATCTCGTAAGGTTTGCAATGCCAAACGGAGATGCTCTCATGTTGCTCCTGGTCTTTGAATATATGAGGATGTCGTCTATAAAGACTATCACATTTATCCAAAAGCGGCTTATAGACTCTATTCATTAAGTCCATAAAGCAGCCGGTGCATTAGTCAGTCCAAATGACATTACCAAAAACTCGTAGTGCCCATAACGAGTACGAAAAGCTGTCTTAGGCACATCCTCAGGCTTAATCCTTAGCTGATGATACCCCGAACGTAAGTCAATACGTGAGAACACACAAGCTCCTTGTAGCTGGTCAAATAAATCGTCGATTCTTGGTAAGGGATATCGATTTTTGACAGTCACCTTATTCAATTCCCGGTAGTCTATACACAACCTCATCGATCCGTCCTTCTTCTTCACAAACAAACGGGTGCGCCCCATGGCGACACTTGGTCTATAAATTTCTGGTCCAGAGTCTTGTAACTGCGTCTTTAGCTCTTTTAACTCAGCCGGTGCCATCCGGTATGGCGCTTTAGATATTGGTTCGGTATTTGGAGCCAACACAATCTCAAAGTCGATCTCTCTCCTTGGCGGTAATCCCGGCAAAATTTCTGGGAACACATCCAAGTATTCATTCACCACTGGAATATTCTTTTCCTCACGGTTTTCCCCTTCATCCAAGACGTCCTCAATCGGTATCATTTCCTCATCCTCCATCATCAGCTCGAATGAGCTTAGATCAATCCTTCTTGGGACTAAGGCCTCTCCCATAAATTCTACTTTTGCTCCCGATTGATCATAAAAACATACAGTCCTCTTTTGGCAATCCACTATTGCCTTTACTTTACTTAACCAATTCATCCCGAGGATAACTTCGTATTTATTCATTTCTAGCACAATTAGATCACTTTTGGAGTGGTGATCATGGATTTCCAATGGACAGTCTTTTATTAGATCTCGGGTTGACACCACGCTCCCCGTGGGGGTCTTAATCCTCAAGCTAACCATGGTTGTGGCTATGGGCAATCCGAGTCGGGTTGCCAAACTATTTGTGATGAACGAGTGGGTCGCTCCCGTGTCAAACAAGGCATAGGCTTCCACGTTATTTACTTGTATATGTCCTGAGGTCACAAACACCCATCACATATGAACCTTAAAATACTCGTAAGGCTATCCATAAAGGGTCTCTACTTCCAGCTTTCCATAATATATACAATTTCATTTAAACAGCAATCAATTTAAACAACTTAATTTCAACTTAGGAAGGGTTTCTGTTACTAACCTGTCACCAGGCCACCATCAGAACTCTCGCTTGGATCCAAAGCTGCCAACTCTACGTCCTCATCTTCGTCTTCTTCCACCATCCATTGGCCTTCTAAATTGTACAGCCTCATCCCGTGCATCGCGGAAGCTGCTCGACTTCCGCTCTTGTTACCAGACCTCAAGGGGTTAGCATTGCTCGAGGCTCCGAAGGGTCGGGTGGTCACACTCTTTCGCTGTGAACACTCGGAAGCTAAGTGCCCTTTCTCTTTGCAAATAAAGCAAGTTACTGCCAGCTTCTTTGGGCATGTAAAAACCATGTGGCCAGCATCGCCACAAAAATAGCACTTGTTCTCAACTGCGGGCATTGCCTAGGTGCATGTGTCCCTTACATTTCCAACATGTGACGTTGGCTTTGAATTGGGTTGGCTTGCCTAGACTCCTCTTTAAACCCTTGGTACGGCCTGTACCGTTTACCCTTGAATCCTGAGCTCGAGGCATCAAACGGCCTCTTCCCGAATACTCTCTTTTCGGGCTGATACTTTCTTTTCCTAGCCCCTTCAATGACTCGAGCCTTTTCTACCATCTCGGGATAGGTTCTTACTCCAAACTCTTCTAGCTTGATTCGTAGTTCTTCGTCCAAGCCTCCCAGAAATACCTGCTTCTTTAATTCCTCACTATCCCTGAAAGATTCAGGGGCATATTGCAGCAGGTGAACAAATTCAGTTCATATTGCTCTACCGTTCTCCCTTTCTGCTTTACATGAAGGAAGTCCGCACTATACTTCACCCTCAAGCTAGAGGGAAAGTAATTATTCAAGAATTCCCGGCGGAAGGTTTCCCAGGTGGCCGGGGAGGTCAAATTCCTTCTCTTGGAGTCCCACCAGACTCGAGCATTGTATCTTAACATATACGTCCCATATTCTAGCTGCAAGTAAGGTGGAATCTCGTATGCAGCAAAAGAACGTTCCACTTGGGCCAGCCAATCCTCAGCTTCATCCGGCTTACCGAATGCCCCATCAAAGTACCTGTTGCTCTTAATGAAGTCCGGTAAAGAGCTTCGGTGGGGTCTCCTGTATGGTGGGGGTGGCGGCAACCGCACATTATAGGAGTGCTCCTCCTGTGGAGCAGGTGCTTCCGCAGTCATTTCCCGATGATCTGCGGGCGGCGGATGTGGTGCTGAATCCCGAGCACTCTGACTTGGGGGTGGGTTCTGCACTGGATTCTGATTCTGGATAAAGGTGTTCAGGAGATTGGCCAACTGCCCAATCGCGTTTAGCACATCGCCCTGTTGGTTTTGGGGTGCTACTCCTTGGGGGTCAGGTTGCTGTATAGCCGGTTGATCGGCTTCATTAGGGTTAGACCCTTGTCCTTGGTTCCGAGTTCGTCGGTTTCGTCTGCTTACACAATGTTTAATGGAGTTTTAGCATATAGGGTTTTTAGGTTTCAAAGGAATAGGATTAATAACAAGCTCAGAAGTTGCGAAACTGAAATTTAAACTCAGAAGGAAAAGGTACATAACTCCATAAAGTCATAAGATGAGTCAAAATATCAATCCATAAAAGAAAAAGGAATAATTAAAAGAACCACAAGGGAAATAACAGAATCCACACACAATGTAACTAATTGATATTTCACCACAATAATGCAAATGAGTGGATGCTTATGCAATCTATATGCAGGTAATGTTCTCTTATATATCAAGACTAGAATGCGTACTTTTCACAATCCCATTTCTTTAAAACCAAAATGATCCTTTTCATTTCTTTAGCGAGCCATACAAGTATTACATCAACTTTTAGTTCCCAAAATTTGGCTAGCTAAGCTTCCTTCCTATTCTAATCAATTTCCCTATTCCCGAAAACATGACAAATACAGGGAAAAAGAACAACAAAACACTAACTATCCTGAAATCCTAAGGCAATTTGGCATCCCGCATTGCCTACAAAAAAAAGAAAATCAGGATTCCGCTTGGACTTTATGGGTTAGCTAACATCCCGGTCTTCTAATCATCACTAGAGCTGTCGGGGGTCGGGCTAGGAAGTCGTCTCCTGCTGGTAGAACCACCATCGTCCTGTCGGACGAACAAGCTAAGATACTCCCTGGTGGTCATCCTCCGCTTCCTAGCGGGTCGAACTAGAGGCTCCTGATCCTCACTTTCTTCTTCCTCTTCTTCTTCTTCAGTCCCTTGCCCCTCATGCGGGCTTACTTCTTCCTCTTCACCTCTTATCTCGGGTTCACCTAGGCGGTTTACCTCTACTTCAGGTTCTCTCACAGGCTCATCTGCCACATTCTCTGTCTCCATAGGCACTGGGGCCTCGGGTTCTACTACTGCTAAGTCAAGCACAGGTGGGTTCTCGCCCTCCACATACACATCTCTCCATAGCCTGGAATCTACCTCGGGTTCTACCCTCCCACTCTCTGGTATCTCCAACATCCGGTTAAAATCCCATATAATTGATCGGGCTGGGTTTACCTGCACTCTGGTTCAACAGGCGGGGTAGGGGTCCTAGGTACCTCATTTTGTTCCCAGTTCGGATCCTCCTCGGGATCCTCCTCCTCCTCCTCTCTTCTTCCCTCTTCAATCACAGGTGCTCCATTCAGCTGCATACCTATATCCATAGCTGGAGGTGGAGCAATTACACGGGGGGGGAGGATGTCCAGATAGATTGCATGCCAGGTGATATGATTCCATGCATCAGCTATGTTCCAGTCATGGTGATCAAACAAGTTATCATGAGCATAAACATATAGGGCCTATGGGGATCCATACCCTAAAATCTGGAGGGGTTCGGTTTCCTCCACTTTTCAAGATAAACGTGGCTTCTCTTGTCATGGGCTCACGCCCGTAATCAACCATGATCCTCTCTAATGTGTAGATGGTCTCTAACTTCGTCCAGCTCCTTCTTCCCATAGGATCATAACTCAATTGATCCACTACTGAAGCCCATCGGGTATATCTCAGCCCATCCTTCCATAACCTGTACATTTCCCCTAGGGTCCGGGGATGTCGGGCTAAGGCAAAATCTTCACACAATTCTCTTAGCCTCAGTCTATATTCTACCATGGTTTCATCATTTCTTTTCGTAAAATTCCTTGCCCTTTCCCTAGTCTCACCCAGAGAGACCTACATCAAACAATACTACTAATTAGACTCAACAAGAAAACGTTTTTAACTCCATTTAACCTAGTAATTAGATTTCTAGGTCCCGTTTATTTTAATTCTATTGTCTTGTTTTATAACCTAGGCTCTGATACCAACTTAAACTGTCACGCCCCGTAGGGTATCCTAAACGTAACAGTCCGCCACATACTAAGTAAGACTCTCGAGTTCCCTAACCGGGGCCTTCGGAGTCTTAAGTAGATGTAAAGCGTTCCCTTACGACAATAGAATACTTCAACAAATGGAGTTTAACAGTTTAACAGGCATTCATTAGCCATAGATAATAAATCAAAACGCATAAATCTTTAAGGTTTACAAAATCTAAGGGGCATTCCCCCGCAAAAGAATAACAGTCTATTACAGTCATCCAGAGTCCTTAGTTTCCAATGGAAGTCTATACAAAAGAAATGAATCAAACTTCTATGGGAAACTCCTATCTCCGGTACCTGCGCTGTGGCTTGCCTTGGCCTAAGCCATATAAACTCATGCTGCAAAAGATAAACACTATCGGGGCGTAAGCTAACTAGCTTAGTGAGTAATACTTCCATAACGCAATTAATACAATCATTCAAACAAGTGATTATTCAAGCAAGTGTATGCACCATACAAATGAAATCAACAAACATATGACCAACCGGAAATCATATGTGGATGGACTTGCGCCCTCCATCCCGGGTTAGCAGATTAACGAATCCTGCGGTACGACGCCGTTTAAGCTCACGGTCAACTGATTAAAAGCTCGTTTTATGGATCACGATTAACCTCACATTCGTTTTATGGATCACGATTAACCTCACATTCGTTTTATGGGTCACGAAAAACCAACCAATGCAAATGCTCCAACCCCATTGTGACATGAATGAACTCAGTTATAGTCGGAGTCGAATAGTCATTAATTCGATTCTTTTAGTGACCAACAAGTATACGCAGACATTCTTCATATGATTCTAAATAAACAATCAATATCTTAACACCCGGTTTCGATATGCTTTAAGTTCCATTTCACATATCAACAATTCACAACACAAATAATTCCCACATACCCCATCATGCTTGTACAATTTCTTTTATCTTTGCCTACATCACTAGTGCCACTACATTACATTCACAAGCATTAATTGAGAGTGGAAGTAACTCACTCGGCCATGGGTCACCAAACTCCTTAATAGTAATAATCGGGTGGTAGAGAGTCGTCCTGCTCGGAATCACCTACCAATCAAGAATAATCCCTATGAGATTCTCACCATGTAATTAAATCAAACTATACATCTAGACTAGTTGAATTCGGATTTCTCGCTATATTTGGAAGTTCCGACTTAAAACGGCCATAACTTGGTCATTTTAACTCGGAATTTCGCAAACTTTATATCGATCTTCATCTACTTCGAAAGATCTATCTAATTCAAGTATTAAATCCAAGTTTTGAAAATAATAGGTCACGGAACAGTGGGATCAGTTCTGTCCCGCAATTGATCCAACTTTGAAAATGTGCTTTGCTTTTGATAAGAAATGTTCCTAGTTAGTGATTCATGCATGAATGATTTAGGAATGAACTACTAATGTGTATGCCATGTAATGAACTCAACTGTGCATGGTCATGATGATTTTTGTAGTAATAAACTTTTAGGAACTCCTAAGTGTTGGGGAAAGTTTCATAAAGGCTAATTCTAAGAAGTTATTCTCCCACATTATACTCCTTAGGGTTTCTTTGGTTTTTAATCTTGTAATCTACTTATTATTTAACTAAAATAGGTTCTCAAAGTCTATAATAGTCATGGCCTCCATTCATGCACAAAAATTCACATTTTTCATTTGGTAAACATGTTTTCAAATAAGCTATTGTAAAAATCCGAATTTTCCAAATTTTCTTTTCTTACATTTTTCTTAAGGGAAATCTAGTCTAATGCATTAAAAATTGGGGCTTCAATGTATACATTATCTAAGGACTTCATTTAGCTTATAAAACATTCATTTTAGACTTAAATACTAAGTGTTTATTAGGCATTACACAAAGTTACGAATTTGACTACACATTTAAAGTCAACATTTTTCATCTAACTTCACCTCTTGTTTTCCTTATTTTTATCATGCCTAAACTCATCTAAACTTATGAAAATAATTCCTTCAACATATCTATTACACATACCCTTCATTTTTCTTATGAAATATAAGTTTAAAATTGATTTTGGAGGTCTTTAGGGTAGGGTTTCCATTTCATCCGAATTTTCAACTTTCATATCTAACAAAGTCCTTCCTTTTTCAATGTTCTTGCCATCTATATGTGGAGATATACTATCTAGCATCTCTATACATGAACAAGACCTCATTTTTATGATCAATAAAGCACATAAACAAAAATGAACCTATGATCATGCATGTACATAAAGTGGTGATGTCTAAACCTTAGATCTACTACATATGATGTATATAACATGATCTCATGGCATGAACAACAATATAAACACAAATCACTACTTTATATGCATGAACAAGTTGCTATTTCAAACAAAACTCATTTAAAGGCTAGATCCACTTCTTGAGATGGCTTGAGATTCTTGTAGTTGTGTTTTCATGTCCCTTGCTCATGCTCATTGGGATTTAGAGGAGAAAACACACAAGAATGATCTTGCCATAACAAGATTTAGGATGTACAAGGCCTAAATATACATACCAAAGAGGTCTTGAAGAAGGAAAGAAGAAGAAACAAAGTTGAAATGTGATGAAAGGGAGGGGGAGCAACCTCACGGCACAAAGAGGGTAAAAAGAGAGAGTTTTTCTCTTTTTCAAAAGTTAAAATGAAGAAATGAAGAGAGAGAGAGAAAAATAAGTATATATATCAAGTGATTTAGGGTTTAGTTAATAAAAATATAGCAAAATTAATCACAATGAGAGGGAACAAGAGGGGGGGGGGGGGCGCCGGCCAACATGCATGGGGTGTGTGTGTGTGTTTAAAAATTTGATTTTTTGTAATTTAGTAAATGAAAATGTAATAAATGTAATAATTATTTAAAAGACAAAATTTCTTGGAAAAGAAAATTGAAATGAGTAGTTGTAAGGATGTAAGAATAGGGTATGGGTAGTGTGTAGTGTAGGTTGTACTTGTGAATAGTAGACAAGACATCTACTTTACCGGTTGTTCCGAAAACACGGGAAAAGCTATAACTGTAATTTTTATAGCTCGGAAAATTATGAAATTGATATTTTTGGAATCCTTGTAAAATTACGGTTCTAATGAATATTCCGGAATATTTTTCTGAGTCCGTGGCCCGGGGCACGCTTTTCCGTAATTGGGCTCGGGAAGGCCCGGAATTGAAAAATTCCCGAATTTAAAATTTTCAAAGGTTTGAAATGTACTTAGGAACAACAATTCACTTTCATTTACTCCATAATATTTATTTTACTATGAAACCGAAGGAAAGCCGGATTTAGGGTTCCTAGGCTTCATTTACTAAACTCAATCTGATTGGGTTAGGGTTTCGTTTCCCACTCCTGGGGTTTTCTAGCTACTGAGAATTTCCGGGGTTTACAAAGTTCATATGCTAACTTCAATGAAAATTCACCTGAAGGAGAAGGTCCCCAAATTACTCGATCATCACCGGCTGTAAGATCTGGTGGTCTTATTGCCACTATTAAGAGAAGAGTGGAATTGTCGAGTATGCTTTGTAAGAGCTGCAATCCCAACTTCCTGATTCTATAATATAGCCAGTGACTTGTTTTTTATGGAAATCTTCAGGAAGGTTCTGACAGAGATTGTAAAGGGGAGGTATATTAGGTGAGAGCCATTTATCTATCCAAAAGAGGATCTTCTTACCATTACCTACTATTCAGAAAGCACCTTGTTTCACATGCACCCAGATTTTCCTAAGATTCCGCTATAGATGGGAAGCTTTGTGCGAGTAATTTTCTGTTGGAATGGAGTTTATGCAAAGTTGGTGTTTAGTTCGCATGACTTTCACCCATAATGATCTGGCTTTGTCATTAGACCCTAGGCTGTTTTCATCAGGAATGAATCATTTAAGGATTTCATCTCCTTTATTCCTAAACCATCATTTTCCTTTGACTGGCAAATCTTACTCCATTCAAATAAACTTTGCTTTATGTGTTGCATTGATCCCCATATAAATTGTCTTCTTATTTTGTCCAGTTGGTTGCACATTCCTTTAGGAATAACAGTTGTTTGCATGGTGTAAATGGGGATAGAATCTAGGGAAGATTGGCACAAAGTTACCCGACCAGTAAAAGAAAATCGATGAGGACTCTAACTGTTAGCTGTTGATGAACTTTCTCCAACACCTTTCCATACGTTTCTGGGATACTTGATGAACTCATATGTTACATATATTTTGTGGATAAAATTGATACAGATTTGATAGAAATCAAGTGGAATTTGTATTTATAAGTGTAAATTTTATGAAATCAGGTCAAAAAAGAAGTAATGAGCAAATTCCAAAACAATTGGTTGAAGATCAATATGTACGCCGGCTCAAAAGCATCCAATGCCGCCGGCGTAGAGGCTGTGTAAGACCGACCACAGAACCCAATTTCTTAACGCAGTCATTAACGCAGCCAGGGTAGAAGAAATTTGGAGCAAGCATTTAGAATAAGGAGTTATGCCGGCAAATTCTGCATCAACGCAGCCGGCGTTGAGCCTGTGTACTTTGTCCACAGATTGCAAATCCTTAACGCAGGCTTGAACGCAGCAATGTAGGGTTTGATGAAGCAAGGAACGTCGGCCTTCTGGATTCAACGCAGCCAGCGTACATTCCTGCATACAATCCTCTAGGCAATTTTGAATGATGATCTATACAGGCCAAATTTTGAAGCAACACAGCCAGTGTTTATCAAGCGTAAGTTGAAGAGGCTCTTTCAAACAGCGAACGCCGGCCAGATCTACATTTACGTAGGTGGCGTACATTTTGTAACTGTCGGCGTACATCTATGTCAGTTTGTATTCTTCACACAATTTTGCTCTATTTAACAGTGTTTTTGAGAAAGCAAAAGAGGAGGAGAGACACAAAAACTCAGAAATATTAGGAAACAAAATGTTCTTGTTTGTTTTCTTTTAGGGCACTAAGACCCTAATGTTTTAGCAATTTAGAGTAGATTAGGGTTTAGCTACAATCAAGCGTTGCCCACAATTGTGGGGATTTTAGATTTGGAAATTCCCGTTTCTGAAAAGGAACCAATTTTAAGGTTTTTCAATCTCTATTTTTTTATGTTTAAGCTTGATTGTATATTGAGATGCATGTTTCATTGTCAATTATGAATATGTATGAATAGATTCGATGATTGATGCATGAATTGAATTAATATTGGTGTTGATTATTTGGGAATTTGATTATCTTTGTTTGTAATCTGTTTAGTTTATGCCTGATCAACATAGATTAGATAGAAAGGATTAAAGATACCTGAGAAGGATTCAAGATCCGCACAAGCAAAACTTAGGTTTTTGAATATGATTTGTCATAGAAATATGTAAATCTGTGATAGAACTTGAGAATTCATTAATCCTTATGCGGTTAGGGTTACAAATTTGGGTCACTTAACGGCTTGTTTTGTATTCTTAATTAGAATAGTAATTTTGGTGAGAGCAAAATACTATTAACCTAAAATCATAGATAACTTATCTTAATAGGATAGTTTATGCTATGAAAGATTTTGTTACTCGAGAGGTGAGCAATTCTTAGATGAATTTGATCAAATCCCAAGTAATCAATGTTATATGTTAATTTAAAGCATAAATCATTTCATATGAGAATAGAAATACATCATTCATATACCATTTGCATCTCCTAAACCTAAATCCCTCGTTATAGTTGCTGGAACATAAGGTTTTAGTCTTGATAAATCATTTTGAAATCTAGTTTTAATATAGATCAATATAGATTAATTACACATCTGAAAAATCAATTGCTTAGATAGGGTAAAAGTTTAATTCTAGTAATTAGCCAATAGCTCCCTGTGGATACGACTTGGACTTTTCAGAAAATACTGCTTTGCACCCGGTGATTTTGTTGACCGGTTAAGTAATCCACTCGTGTTTAAATTGAAGTCTTTAGAATATTAAGTAGTGTGGTTTACTGCAGTTTCAATATTAAGAAGTGTGGTTTACACCCTTAGACTAAGCATATTCTCTAAAAAAAAAAAATAGTTTACCTGATTCGTGTGTTCTTGTATGTCAGGTGAATAGGTCCAAGATTCACCTACGACCTTGAGATTGATCGGACTTATCACCGCCGACTAAGAGAAAGACGCAGATAATACGAGAGCAATGGAAAGACACCGGCAAGAAATTAATCCCCCACCAGTCAATGAGCGACAGAATGAAAATCCTCCTATTGGGCAGCAACAATTGCCTGTTCCTGTTATGGGCAACAACAATAACCCTCCAGCTCCAGGAAATGAGGTTCACAGACCAATGTGGGAACTATTCATGCCCACAGTTGATGGAGTTCACCATCTATTGAGTGGCCTGCTATTCAAGCCAATAATTTTGAATTAAAGCCATCACTGATACAAATGGTGCAAGGAGATCAATTTGGAGGAAGCAGTTTTGATAACCCCCATGATCATTTCAAGAATTTCTTGCAGATCTGTTCTACAATCAAGAGTAATGGGTCTCCACTGATGCAATTCGTCTTCGATTATTCCTTTCTCATTAAGGGATAAGGCAAGAAGTTGGCTAAATTCATTACCTCCACATTCTCTTACTAATTGGGATCAGTTGGCACAACAGTTTCTGGAACAATTTTTTCCTCCCAACAAAACAATCCAATTGAGGAATGAAATCTTTTCCTTTCGGCAATATGAAGGTAAAGCCCTATATGAAGTATGGAAAGATTTAAGGAGCTTCTTAGACTTGTCCTCATCATGGAATCTCTCTTCATGATCAATGAGAATTTTCTACACATCACTTGGAGATTCCTTGAAGACAATGATTGATGCAACAACAGGTGGCAGTTTAATGTATTAAAAGTGCTCCTGAGGCCTATGATCTGATTAATGGTTTGGCTCGTACTACGTTTCACTGGCATAATGAACGAAACAAACCAAAACCGGTTAGTGCCATTTATGAATCAGAGACAGTTTCCAAATTACAATAACAAGTGGATTCACTTACCGCACAGATGAAACACATGCAACCTATGTCAGGAGCTGGACCAAGTCATAAGCCACACATGAACATGATCTCTTATGATGATCCTCACATGAGCTATTTAGAGTACCCTGTGGAAGATTCTCCCACTTCATATTCTGGTAATGTGCAAGCTAATTATGTTAATCAATATGACAGGAATGCAAGGAATTACAATCCATACTCCAACACTTATAATCCTGGATTGAGGGATCATCCAAACTTTTGATGGAGTAATCAAAATGCACCTAGAGCATTACCACCACCACAAATGATGCCTCAACAACATTCCCAACCACAAAAGGAGAAGGATAAGACAGTTGAGCTTTTGCAAGAAGTGTTGAAACAACAATCAAATCAAGCTTCCATTATTTTGGATTTGCAAACTCAGTTAGCTCAGTTATCTGAAGCATTTAGGCACTGACCTCAAGGTACTCTTCCAAGTACCACTGACAAAAATCTGAAAGAAGATGTGAAGGTAATCACGCTCCGAAGTGGAAAAGAAATTACTAAGAGTAATGAGGGAAGAAATCAAGATGGGAAAAAGACTAATGAGGAACAGAAAGGAAAGATGATTGATGACCAAAACGGTAGTATGAGGAAAATGATGAGAAGGTATCTGACACCTATACTAATATACCCTCATCAAGTAATGACAAAGAAAGAGAAAAGAGGAAGATAGTATTCCACGAAAGCCAGAAATGAAGCCGTATGTTCCACCCATTCCTTTTCGTGGAAGATTGAAGCAGCAACAACTGGATCATCAATTTGAAAAGTTTTTGAAGTATCAAGAAACTGCACATTAATATTCCTTTCATGGATGCACTTGAATCCATGCCATCTTATGCAAAGTTCATGAAGGATATTTTTACAAAGAAAAGACGCCTAGCTGAACATGAGACAGTTATGCTCACTCATGAATGTTCAGTTATTCTTCAGAACAAGATGCCTCAAAGTTAAAGGATCCGGTTAGTTTCACTATTCCTTGTATCATTGGTGAATCATACTTTGATAAGCACTTTGTGATCTAGGAGCAAGCATAAATCTCATGCCTTGTCAATCTTTAAGAAATTGGGTCTAGAGATTGCAAACCAACTACGGTGTCTTTACAACTGGCTGACAGAAGCATTAAGCATCCTAGAGAATATGGAGGATGTTTTGGTCAAGGTGGATAGATTTTTATTTCCAGCCGATTTCATTGTTCTTGATATGGCTGAAGACCGGGAGATTCCTCTAATTTTGGGAAGACCTTTCTTGGCTACTGGACAAGCCTTAATTGATGTAGCACAAGAAAAACTGACACTACGGGCTATGGATGAGCAAGTCACATTTGATGTATTTCGATCTCTCAAACATTTTGCTGGTAATGATACTTGCTTTCATCTTGATACTATGATCAATTAACTCAGGAATACAGCATGGATAATTCTGAGATGTGAGTTTCCCAAGCATGTGTTTTCACATGAATGGAGTGATGATGAGCTTAATTTTACTTCTGAAAGATGACTTGCTACTGAGTAAGGATGAGTGTGACAGCCCTAATGAGGAAGTAGATAATCACTTGATGATGAAGTTGCTGGAGTTTGGATAAAATCACCTCAGTTTGAGCCTTTAGAGGCTATACAAGAAGTTGAGTCCATCCATACAAGAACCACCTCAACTTGAATTGAAACAACTTCCTAGTCACCTCAAGTATGTGTTTTTTAGGTGAAAAAATACACTCCCAGTTATTATTTCTGTGGAGTTATCATCTGAACAAGAACACAAGTTGATTGAAGTGCTTAAAAGACATAAGGAAGCGATTGGTGGACAATTGCAGATATTCATGGAATCCATCCGTCTGTCTGTGCTCATCGGATCCTCATGGAAGTGAATGTAAGCCGACAATCCAACCACAGAGAAGGCTCAACCCTACTTTGAAAGAAGTTGTAAAGAAGGAGGTATTAAAGTTGCTTGATGTGGTATCATATATCCAATCTCTGACAGTAATGGGTGATCCTACTCAAGTGGTACCTAAGAGGGGGGGAGGTTGTGGGGTGGGGTGACAGTTGTGAACATGAAAAGAACGAGAATACCTACCTGGACTGTGACTGGATAAGAGGGTGTGCATCGATTATCGAAAGTTGAATGATTGCCCCCGTTAAAGATCATTTTCCTCTTCCCTTCATAGACCAATGCAAGAGGCTAGCTGGGCATGAATATTATTGTTTCTTGGAGGATATTCGGCTATAATCAAATCCAATAGCACCGAATGATCAAGAAAAGACGGACATTTACTTGTCCTTACGGTACGTTGCATTCAGACGTATGCCCTTTGGTTTATGCAATGCACCAGCAACATTTCAAAGGTGTATGATGGCATTATCAGATATGATTGAAAAATTTATTGAAGTTTTCATGGATGACTTTTCTGTTTATGGGCTTCATTTGAAACTTGTTTGGAGAATTTGTCATTTGTGCTCATCGATGCAAAGACACTCGTCTGGTTTTAAATTGGGAGAAATGTCATTTCATGGTGAAAAAGAAAGAATTGTGCTTGGTCATAAAATTTCTCAAAAGGGATAGAGGTAGACAAAGCTAAAGTTGAGGTGATCTCAAAGTTACCAACCCCACCGGCAAATGTAAAGGAATACGAAGTTTCCTTGGTCATGCAGGTTTCTAAGGAGGTTTATTAAAGATTTTTTCAAAAATTTCACGACCTCTTTGTGCTTTATTAGAAAAGAATACTTCTTTTTCCTTTGATGATGCTTGTCTGGAAGCTTTAAGCTTTTGAAAGAAAATTGACTACTACAACCAGTAATTGTAGTACCAGATTGGGAGCTACCATTTGAGCTTATGTGCGATGCAAGCGATATGGCATAGGGCAGTACTTGGTCAGAGAAGGAACCGAGTTTTTCAAGTAATTTACCACGCTAGCAAAATGATGAATGGAGCACCAACGTAATTATGCTACCACTAAGAAAGAATTGTTAGCCATGGTATTTGCTTGTGACAATTCAGATCATATCTCGGTTCTAAGGTAATTGTCTATACTGATCATTCTGCACTTAAGTATTTATTAGCAAAATTAGATGCAAAGCCTAGGCTTATAGGTGATTTTGCTATTACAAGAATTTGATATTGAACTTAAGTATTTATTAGCAAAGTAATTTACTACGCTAGCAAAATGTTGTTGCTGATCATCTTTCCAGAATTGTTAATGAGAAAGATGAGTTGCCTATTAATGAGTCATTTTCCTGATGAATATCTCTATGAAGTTTCAATTAAAGATATACCTTGGTATGCAGATATTGTTAATTACTTGGTAGTTGGAATTTTGCCTTACAAAATCACTCATCACCAGAAACGAAAATTTTTATCAGATATGAAATATTATTTCTGGGATGAGCCATTTCTTTTTAAAAGTTGTCCAACCAAGTGATTAGACGATGTGTACCTACACTGAAATTGCTGATAACTTTTTCATTGCCATAATCGAGAAACGTAGTCATTTTGGTGCTGAAAGAACTGCTGCAAAAGTTCTTCAATGTGGGTTTTATTGGCCAACTCTATTCAAGGATTGCAGAGCATTGTGCAGAGTTGTGATCGATGTCAGAGAACAGGGAATATTTCCAAGAGGCATGAGATGCCACAGCATGGGATACTAGTGATTGAAATTTTTTATGTTGGGGGATTAACTT